>CAHIKZ030001065.1:52500-90000 GCA_903632075.3 Acanthosepion pharaonis | reverse complement strand
ATAGTATTAATATTTAATCCCTCCAGCTGTGGGTTAAGTAGTAAGACTTTTTTCTTTCTTTTTTTTTTTTTTTTTTGAAAAATTGGTTTTAAATCAATCAGAAAAAATTTAATGCAATATTGATTCGGAAAAAAAGAATTCTTATAATCCAAAATATGCTGTACTGGGTATGACGATAAACTACATCCGCGTACTGGGTAAGACGATAAACTACTTCCAACAGTAAGGCCTCTGATCAGGAGGTTCTGAGGAGCATGGAACCAACTCTTAATTGCTCGTTTTACCAGGTTCACCCTGATCCGTGATGGTAGCACCTGTTAGGGTCTTAACTATTGGAAAATAGTTAGCCTCCGGGCTGGAGTGTAAGTGTAAAAATAGGTTTTAATACCAGAAATACTTTGTAATATTTTTTGTTTTACTAGCAATACATTTTTGTAAAGAAAGATATTACCAACTATACATTTTTGAAGTAAAAAACTATTACCAGCAATAAAACTTTTGTCGGCATTAAATAACCCATTGTGGTTGATATGCCGTAAAACAAACCAAACCAAACCAATATATAATTTCTCCAAACTGTTTGACCTATTGGAGAAAGTAAATATGGATGATATACTATCATTTCTAAATGTGGTTGGCCTTTAAAAAAAAACATAAAGCAGGAGAGAATAACGATAAAACAAAGTTTTTATAATAAAAAAAATTAAAAAATATTTACGAAGCCAGACTCTTGATAAAAAAAATCCTACTTGCTGAAACAAAACAAGAAAACCGGATCTGTAGAGAATAAATATTGCCAACAATTCTTTATTGAAGGAAAGAATAATACCAGCAATGGAATTGTCTCTCAATGGAAGCCCTCTTTTCAAAAGCGTTCATGAAACTTGATTTATAAAATGATTTTGTTAAAAAGAATACTTTCTTATATATATATATATATATATATATATATCTTTATATATATATATATTAAAAAAAATAAATCTTTGAGGTTGATATGCCATAAAACAAACCAAACCAAAAGCAAAATATGTTTCGGTTTTATATATTTGACAAAGGGTTGATAAGCCATACAAATTCAATAAAAAGAACTCTATCCTTCACTTCTTATTACTATTAGATTCCATTGTCGCGCACAGGGCCATAGACTCACTGCGATAGGTGTTTCTGTTGTAGTTTCTGGATCAAGTCGTTTCTTATAGGGTGGATTTGCTAGACGCCACGCTCAAGTGATTTTGAATAGCAAATGTCGGAGCAGAAAATGAACTCAGCATGCGGAATTCAAATTCCGCCCATTGCATTCATTTTCGCACATGTAACATTGCTAAGAATTTATCGATTCTCGTAGGTTTTCTTGCCTTGGTTATCAACCAGTCTAGAAGAAGTATATAAACTCTCAGAATTTTAAATTCAGAATTAGGATAAAATCCAGGGCAGATCTCCTTATCTTAATTTGTCAGAGAGACGTGGCTATTGACCCCAAATCAAGAAAATTAGATGTCCGAAAAACATATGAACCTGACAATGGAATTGGAAAGTATTCAGTATTAATGTGATAGCTCTGCTCATCATTTTTTAAATGTTTGAGGAAGGGCCAAAATATCTTTCGAAGAGGTTAAAATAATTAGAAAGCTAAGGGAAAATTTAAACTATCCTAACAAGAGAACTACTAAAATTAGCTGTTGTACTGAAACGAATTCTAAATCGAGTGGGGATTTGCTGTCAAACTCTAATTAAACCAGAAGTTTCTATTGGAGTGAAAGCTCAACATGCAAAAATAGTAAACGAATATATACCGATAGAGAAGTCATTTATGTTCAAATTTAACTTTGCCTCTAAAACAATATCACATCCTTGTCAAATCTCTAATACTGACCTCTCGTCTGTCCTTTTTGATTTGATGCCCATGTTTTTCTTTCTGTCTTTAACATCAACAATGCAGTCACAAGAACAAGTAGCGATTGGATTAGTGGCACTGTTGGACAGGCAGTGATTTGCCAAAAGAATAATTGCTTTATTTTATTTTTTACAAATCGAATTAGATTTATTTATAACATTTCATGGCTTATCGCCATCTTTATTTTCTTGAGGACTCCTCCTCCCTCTCCTCTTCTTGTACTCATGCAGGACGAACAGTCACTTTCATACATATCAAAACTGATAAATGTTCGTACCTCTCAGATTTGATGAGTACAGAAAAGAAACGATTAACAGAGGAATCGCGGAGGAAGCAGATTAAAGACAAAAGGAATTTCGATGCTCTACAAATATAGAAAAGTAAGAGGTTAGAGAAGAAATCAAAAATATCGGTAGATATTGAAGAAGTACAAACAGAGGAAGATAAAACACCTTTGTGACTGTGCTTTGTAAACAGTGCGAAATACGGTAAAATAGCTATCTATGAATAAGACAAGTTGAAGAAACGAAAAACAATTTACTTCATAAGTATCAAAGAATATAATTATTTCTGTTTTTAAAAAGTTTACAATTAAATATAGCATGGATGATTGTAAGGGTTCATTTAGAGGAAATTAGTAAAAGGAGGACAGAAAGAACGAATTGTCGAATGAGAAGAAAGTACTGAGAATTGCAGTAAAATCAGCCTAAGGAAAAAACAATTGAATATGAAAAATTCAAAATATGATAAGTTGCTATGGGCAGAAAACGTGATTAAATTCGCAAAAGAAAAACAAAGACAACAGACAATCCAATGCCAAAATATAAAAAAAAATAATAATGCAGGTTAAGAAGCTGATCAGAAACCAGAGTATTGTGATCATAAGCCTGGTTCTTGGTTGAGAATATTTTTTCATGTATAAATCAGATAAATATATAGGTGCCATCAAAGGATATCTACAATTTTAGGTTTGGAGAATTCCTTTCCTTTCTTTTAAATTACCCTAATCTGAAGGTTTAGATAAGACTTACTATGTAAGCTTTCATATATGGTCTGAAGACGCTGAAAAATTAAAATTTATATATATATATATTTTGAATTCAGAGTTGTCCTTCTCCTAGACCAGTTGCCATCCAAGGCTATAGAACCCAGTCTGTCCTGCTATTTTACCCATAGCTGGAGGGAGATGAAGAGGATACATCTTTCCCAAGGGTATTAGCACGTAAGTGAATTTAATGGATTCGACTGGAATTCGAACTCGGCTCTGCGATTCCTCAATCCAAGCCGCTATCCACTGCTCCACCATGCCTCCCAACCTGCGGAGGGTCGTTTGGGAACCTTGTGGCATGCATTCGGTGCACCAGGATTCTGTATTCGTCCCTCCAAATAGTGTGGCTGGTCCTGATCGAGGCATTCACCACTATAATCAAATCTCATGTGCCGGTGTCGGGATGACGGTTTCCTGGGGACTTATCGGCCTGACCTCATACGTCGAACGCGACGGGAGAGTCGATTATATATATATATATATATATATATATATATATATATATATAGAGAGAGAGAGAGAGAGAGAGAGAGAGAGAGTCTGTGTGTTTTGACCTCCGTCTCATTACACTATGATAATCCAAGCACGGATGCGTGACAATCTTCATGACCCTGTTCTCCAAAACATATAGCTTTCTATCTCCCCAGACTGGAATCCAATTGACCACTAAGTATGGGGAGGACTCAATGCCCCAATAACAATATAAAATCTCTCATGTCCTCTATAAACAGGACTCTTGCACACATTGATAATGATCATCTGATTAAGACATGTCAACGATTCCGACGGCCTATCGAAGCAGCCAACATCTCTAACGATGGATTCATTGAATATGTGATGAAAGGCTTCTCAGGTTGATTTGTGCCAATATGCTTTCCCATAAAACTTTTCCTTCATGAGCTATGCGCCTCTTAATATGCATGCTAATGTCCTTTAAACATTAACGCACTCTGTATATGCATATATTCCTATATGAATTTTACATACACATAATCACATGCATACAGACATATATGTGTGTGTACATATATGTATATATATATATATATATATATATATATATATATATATATATATATATATATATATATATATATATATATATATATATGTATGTGTGTGTGTACCTATGGATAATTATAACAGCGTGTGTGTTTAATTGAATAATAGAGACATATTATGTCTATTTTCATCCTGAGCCTTTCCAGTTATTAGAGAACTGTTGCTTAATGTCAACATGAAATTCATCAAGGAAGCCACCTTAGTTAATTCTACCCAAGTATTTTCGATCTCCTCGAAGATCATTCCCAGGGATAAATTACAACGACAAAGTTATTGTAACTGTGATAAAACATGCATTTCCTTGATATAGTTATTGTTACCTAGAATTGGTTACTGAATAAGGAATAACCAAAACGGAAGTTGAAAATGAAATGGCCATTTTTATAACATCAACAAAATACAATACTCGCCAGCGGTGTGAAGGGAGGTAAACCACTGCTAGTAGTGAACCACATAGACAGCATATTACACCCACTTACAATACTTCAGCGTATTTATGAGGATTGGGACATAGCCAGTAGTGTTCATAGGTACGGTATATAACAGTTATTTAAAAAAAAAAAACAACACATAAATGCGGTCTTTTATAATTATTTTAAAATTTAATTTTTAAATTACTTGGTGAATTTCATCTTAACATCATGAAACTGATTAGAGAATCGGAAAGGATCATTATAAGAATAGACATACGTTTATATTATTCAATGAATCCTGTTTGAATGAAAATAAGCTCTCTATCCCCCTCTCTCTCTCTTTCTCTCTCTCGCTCTCTCTCTCTCGCTCTCTCTCTCTCTCTTTATATATATATATATATATATATATATATATATTCTCTGAGGTGTTTCGCAGAATCAAACCATATGATCAAACATTACTCTTTTTTTCAGTAACGAGAACTTTTCAGCACACTTACATACGTATTTAAATGTGTGTGTGGGTTTGTTTATATAATGTGTTTGTTAACATAAATCTGCAAAGTCTAAGTGATATATTTGTAAGAAAGATTTTTATAACGTTGAATCTTTTTTCCTTTGGTCTCACAGCAAATAATTTCAGTAAATAAATAGAATAAAAGTTATGGGTGCAGCAAGAATTGACTAGGTTATCTTGAAGTAACACAACAAAGGAAGTTGCGCATGGCTAAATATCTCTTGGGTGCCATTTTAACGCAAAAATATATCCTGTATTAAATTATCATCTTAACACCCGACACGCTTTGCAGACATCGAAAACTAAACTTCTGATCACGTATCCCAAGTTTCTATGTACCACGTTTTGCCTCATTATATTAACCATCCATAATTCAAGTATCTGCGTTTAAAAATACTTTTATCTCTTGCATATAATGCGTTTATATCAGACAGTTTTGGAACTATTTACATTATTTACACTTGCTTGAAGCATGATTACTTTAAAGAAAAAGTGGAAATTTTACCTAATAATTTTTTGACAAACTTTCATTGCCATTTTTAAAAATACTTTGATGAATTTTCCAGTAGATCGGAGTTAATAACATTTCCACCCATTTCATGTGGTACATATGTTCAATGAAGTTTATGTTACTTCAAGCATACTAAAAACATACATGTTTAACGCATCACCGCAATTCTACCGTAAGCCCTCTTTTCAAGTTCCACACCTTCATCAACTGTGCGTCCGTATTCAGTGTGGTTACTTCAAATTTTATATTCAGAACTAGCAAAACATTTTACAAAATTGAATATTTTTCTTATGGTTTTACGAGTAAAAATTCCTTTCATTTGAAACTGTTTAAGACGATTAAAATTTTAGTGTTGTCGTATATATATATATATATATATATATATATATATATATATATATATATATATATATATACGACATATGCGAACATCTTTTAAATAGCAGAGATTGTGCTGCCAAATTCAGTGTCGACTGGTTCACCGTGTTGGCCCGGTCACACTCTGTATTTTATCTGAAGGTTCTGGAGGCGCTTTACATCGGGTCCCGCAAGCCTTCTTTGTGCAAACAACGTGAATGTTTGCTGGGACTCGCTGTCATCTGCCTCTAGTTCCTTCTTGCATATATACAGGTATATGTATGTACATATATGTATTTTTTTCCACCTATTCTGATTGTACATTTCTCTGTTTTAATTTTGAATCTCCCGTGGAAGCCTGATGAGCGGGAGCGAAACCGATTGCTTCCCCCCACCCTTGTTGTTGAGTTTTTTTTTTTATTATTTAATATTGTTTTAATATGTCTTGTAATATTAAATTTTACACTTTTATTTCGATCATTAAATTTTGTACCGACAAAATATCTTTAAATATATATATATATATATATATATATATATATATATATATATATATATATATATATATACGTGTGTGTTTTTATGTGTGTATGTTCCTAGGTTTACGCATGAATCAGCTATGTCTTCGGGACGTAGACAGCGTCGGTAAATCCCACTTAAATATTGTATTGAATTTTCTGACTTGCCAAGGACTCTACAAATCTCTTAGCGACGGAGATGAGCGCGTAGAAGAAATGTGTGAAACGCAAAGTTAGGGACATGTATGATTTTTTTTTTCTTTTTTAAACTTTTGTTTCTGGGAGAAAAGTATTAGCAAACAGGAACTTTTGTAAATCTGTGAGCCAAGTCAGACAAATTAGTTGGCAAGTCTAAAATATCTTAAGGAGAGACAATATGCTACACTTTTAGGTAGTCACTTATATACATAGATATATAAAACAGAGCATAGTGATAGATAGTGGTAATAAAACAGTACTTGGTATCAAATAACAGACCTAAAATTTACATTAATACTAAATATACATTTTGTTCATCACAGTTTCATAGGTTCTAGTTTCATGCTCGTGACTATCGTTAAGCACGGATGTCAAAATTACCTATATACTGTTCACATCTTGTCATCATATATATATATATATATATATATATATATATATATATATATATATATATTTGGTCAGCACCATTTCTTTTAAACATGTTTCGTTAAATATGACTGACAAGAAAATTTATATTAATGTTTATTTAGTTTTTAAGGTATTATTACATTTTTCCGTTTTTTGGGAGTAATGGACTGCAAAAACTGTCCCTATTTTCTATTTTGCCAAGCGCTTTCAGGAGGATGTTTTTGGCAGTTGATTTTTCTTCATGTTTGATTGTATATGTGTTTTGTGTATTTTGAATAATATTGGGTTGATGCATAATTATCAGGTGTTTTTGTAGACGAGTTTTTTGTTAATAGAAATTGCTGTTTTGTTTACATTTTTAATAAAAATATTATTTTATTTTCAGGTTGTAAAATTAGTCGATAATCATACACTCCGGAATAATCATTTAAAATGTTAGTATTGAATTGTTTTTTCCTTTTTTTTTTTTTCATAATACATATTGTTTAAATAACGCCTGATAATTATGCACCAACCCAATACTTTATTCCGAGCTTCGCAGGCTGGAATTCTAGTAAGCGTCTTCCTATTGTTTTTAAACACTTTCAACACACCATTACCACTGTTGAATAGCAGCAGCGAGATGTTTTATAAAGGGCTTCTCTAACAGCGAAAGGTCTCCGGTAATTTGCTTTATATAGAATATTTGTGTTTCCGAACAGAATTTTCAGTAAGGGATCTTATAAATCGTGTGTGGTTAGAAAATTGTTTTATGGTTTACCTTATAAATGATATGTGAGACGTCTAATAATTTATATTTTTGTTTTCTGTCACATTCAACGATATATATATATATATATATATATATATATATATATATATATATATATATATATAGAGAGAGAGAGAGAGAGATAGACAGACAGACAGACAGTCGGACAGAGAGACAGACAGAGAGAGAGAGAGAGAGAGTGGGAGACATCCACAACATTCACAGAGAGACTCTTATTGGAAGGGCAAGATCAATTCCTTTGTTTCTTTTCACTAAAACAATACGATTTAAGATAAAAAGATGAATATAAGACAAGAGTTCAGAATTTCGGCTTTTAATTCATGGTATTTACGTTTAGATGTATTAATCAGCTTAGGAGATTTTTATCAGAACAACCCATTTTTGTTGAAATTAAGAGAACAAATAGTCTTAAATAACCAACATTCAATATTTGGTTGCATAACCCTTGCTTACAATAATCATCATAACCCTTGCTTACAATAATCATAACCCTTGCTTACAATAATCAATGGGTTGCAGGCATGAAGCCTGCAACCCATTGACATCGCCAAACTGTTGCATTCTTCATTTTTTATGCTTTTCCAGACGATTAAAGCATCCTTATTCAGTTCGAATTCGTTTTCGACGGTTACTTCCTTCAGACTCCTTTGCAGGAGATGAAATGCATGCTCTATTGGGTTATGGTCTGTTGACTGACTTGCCGAGACTAAAATATTCCACTTTTTTTCCCCTGATGAAGTCTTTTGTTTTGACGACAATATGATTTGGATCAATGTCAAACTGCATGATAAATTTCCACCTGATTAGTTTGGATGAATTTCTCTGTAAACTTGCAGACAACATGTTTATGTAAACGTCTGAATATATTCTGCTGCTATCATGAGTTACATCATCAATAAATATTCCGGAATCAGCCATGCAAGACGAAGCCTAAACACTGCTTCCACGATGCTTTACGGATGAGCTTTTGTGTTTTCTCCACACTTGGTCCTTTCCATAAGTTTGATAGAGATTAATCTTGGCCTCATCAGTCCATAAAACATTCTTCCAAAATTTATGTCGCTCATCTCTGTACTTCCTTGCAAATTCCAATCTGACCTTCAGATTCTTAATGCTGATGTGTGGTTTGCATCTTATGTTATAGCCTTTTTTATTTCTGCTCTCGAAGATTTCTTCGAAAGGTGCATTGTAAAACCTTCACCCCTGCCCCGTAGAGGTTGTTTGTGATGTTGCTGACTGTTTTTTCGGGGTTTTTTCACACAGCTCTTACAATATTTCTGTCATCAACTGCTGTCGTTTTTCCTTTTCAATACGTCACTAGTTTTCCTTTTCAAGACATTCAAATTGTTGTGTTGGCTATGATCGCTTTTCTTGCATAGACGGATCTCTTTTCTTCTTATTGGTTTATCCTTTTTAACAAGAAATGCAGTTTTAAAGGGGAAACCCAAGGCTAAAACAATCAATTTAAAAGGCAACACCTGGACAATAGGAAATATCTATCAGTCACGTGTCATTAAAAATGGGTGTGTTCAAAGAAAAGATGGTATATCCTAAGTTGATTCTAAATGTAAATACCGGGAAATAAAAGCGGAAATTTTGAACTCATATCCATCTTTTGGTCTTAAACCCTAATGACTTCAGTGAATAACGAAATACAAGAAATTGGCCTTGCTGTCCCAATAATTCTGGTGTGAACTACATCGGGGGTAAAAGCAAAATTGCCAAATCGTGTAATATCAAAATTTTCCATCCCACGAAATGTTTACCATCTAAAAAATCACTAAACTAACTGACTTTCTTTTTTCCAAGTTTTTAGATAAAATGCTTAACCACCCTGACACCATTTTTCGTAAAAACCTTTGAGTTATTCAGCTAGAAAGAGAACAGGTAAAAATAGATTTAGTGTCAGGGCCACTGTCTTCACAATGGTAAGAGGAAAAAGTCATTCGGGCCTTCAATAATGGTACCAATATTCATATTCAGACTTCCATCTTCAAAGTCAATTCAAGAACAATCAAGAGAATGGTGAATGTTTGAAAACGAGGAAACAATAGAGAGGAAAACAGGATCAGATGGTCACAGCAGGAAGAGGGATCATAATCTCATTAGAAATAAAGAGATCAATTAGAAAAGATCCAACTTAATCCATAATACGTTTGGCACGTGAGAGAGTTTCAACTATGACAGTCGAAATATCAGTGAAAAAGGACTTGACAATGAAATTGTACCTTGAAACCTGTGAAGCACCTTGTTACTCCAGGCCAGAAGGTTGGAAAGTTAGAGTTAGAGGGCGGAGATCATCTTGAATAAATTGGAAATTAATGATGCTGAGAATAAAAGGATGACCATGTGAACAACGTCGAACTTTTAGTTAAATTAGAAACAAAAAGGATACTTAATTAACGTTGTTGAAATTTCCAGGGTACATATAGAGGAAAGTTTGCATTGAAATGTGATACTCACAAGAATGATTGAAAGCAAGAGAGACAGAGGAAAACAACGCATAACTTACCTATCGTGCTTGAGTAAATGGATAGGAGAACAATGTTTAGGAGAGATAACAGAGAAACAAAATTTATTCAGAGCTACAAAGGATAGGAAATTGTGAAGAGCCATGACAACCTTACGCACGAAAGAGATACGGCAGATCGAAGAACAGCGTATTGTCTAACATTTGCTTCTATGAACGACGGGGATGTTACCACAGCGTTGTTTTTCAAGCTCGGAACGTGCGACTAACGTGCCATGGTCAAATTCTAACCTTGGAACGGTAGTGATTCATATCATCTCCTCTTCCCCAGCTAGAGATTAACAGCAGGGGAGACTGGGGTCTCAGTGCAACCATTCTCGAAAATTATCACCTGAGTCATAAATTACTTGCTACAGAAATCACAGTAACACCTAGTTTAGTGACCTTACAGTCCGCAGGTGGGAAGGTCTACAGGGTTAACAGAACATAAATATAGATATATTTGTAAAGTCATTTCACTCCAAGTAAGGCGGTAATGCCACTAGAACGCACGGGCTTACAGGAAGTAAAAGGACAGAGAATGAGAAGGATTGAGGGAAGGACAAAAGATGAAAAGGGTTAAAGAATATAGAAGATGGTGATTGCCGTATTCTGGTTTCGCTCATCTACATGGATTTCATTTTTGGTTTACAATGCATACTAAGTGTTATTAAATTCTGTCTATAAACTTACTTCCTTCAAATACATGGTCTAAAAAAGGGTTCCAATTAACTTCTGAATCTACTATTAAGACTATATTATGTGCATATCATAGGTGATAATGTTTGTTTGCTGTTTGCAAGTTCTCGAAGACATTTCCCTAAATTCTCTAAGATATAATTTCGATCTACAAGCTGAATGAATCCTATCAGACAAACGCATCCTTGTGGCATTTCCTGTTTTTATTACTCGCTTAATTCGTTTTCAAGATTAATATGAATCGAAACGTTCATAGCGAATGGATATCTCTTAAATCCAAATAACCAATTTGATAAACTATTCTTATTTCCTTTCATTACTAGAATATCTGAAAAGAAGAGAGAACAAAATACAAATAAAACAATGAAGGAAATTAAAAAAAAACACCAACATATGCTCCATCAGATTAGCAATTCGTTAGTGCCTGGCTGGATCCCATTAGTCCTTTAATATGTGTAATATGGGTATCACCCCAGATTTTACTAGATTTTGCCCACATTGCCCTTCGGAGAAGCCAAATGCGGCGTTAACTTGTCAAAGGACCTGATGGAAACCTCGTGATTGATACAGCTGCATCGAACACCCAACCAAGAGAAGAGGATTTTTCGTTGACATAGCAGACGGGAATGTAAGTTTCGTGTTTTCGACGGGGCCATCCCCACTACCAACTACAGACATGATGCCAATAAAAGTATGCAAGAGTTGAATAAAATGTTATAGGAAATTTGACGGCGTAAGGGTATGACATTACCCCTGTGATGCGTCATCTCGCCTTGCTAGAATTAAGAATTCCATGTTACATTAACATTATAGCATATTTCTGCATTTTGGAAATATTAAAATAATCTGATTATAAAAAAAAATATAGACAATTTAGGCGTAACAAAACGATAGAATATGTACAAAACCCAATGCATATGAAAACTCAATAAAGAACAAGAAATTTTACTTGTAAAACTAGGAAATCTTGTATTTAAAATCAGAAATGCCCAAGAGATTTGACTTGACATTTAACCCTTTGTGCTAAATGTTCAACATTAATCAAAATCGATTAAAATATATCACGTGAGATACTAACGTGTATATCGTTTGCTAATAATCCGAACAGATGCAAACAACAGATGTTTCGTTTTCCGCCAATTTCCTTTTACTACGTATCGTAATTTGTTAATGCTTCAGCTTGTCGGCGTTTTTTGTCGGTTTTGCTCTTTCTTCTGTTATTAACGAGTTTATGCTTTCTTTTGGATTGCCTGTCTTAGATTTTTCATCCTTTTACTTTCGTTTTTCTCCTTGTGTTTAGTTGCGTAAAGGAAGACTTATAAATGTCTACAAGAAAGAAGGAAACCATTTGTTCGTGTGGAGATGAACGTATAAATAAATAAATAAATGAAAACGGAATTGCAGGAATCCCAACAAAAAAGAAACACTCAAAAGAATGTGACAAAAACGAAAATCTTTTACGAATCCCAGGAATCGATTTTCGCTAAGAAAGAATGCTGATAAATGAAACTCAAAGCTTAGCCTCGTTTCGTAGCTCTAGTCTTAAGACAGGTTTGGGCCACTGGCTTATGTGAATAAATATGCCACAGCCAGCGGGCTGACAGACAAATCAGGTTAAGACTTATTTTATGAAGCTGGCACTTACCAATACTTGACGGAGGGAAAATATTTGAATGATGGCTACAGCTAATTAAAAGAAATATTTTGGAATAGTTACAAAAACTAAATGTAGAAAAAATAAATAGTAAAACCATGTCTATTTTCCATTCAATTTTTCACGCATCCCAATCCCACCATCAATATTACTGCTGTTGTAGCGGTGTTTTTAATTAGTGTCTGCAAGCAAATATTTCATCCTTTATTATGGACAACTTGTTTTCACGTCATTTAAATGTTTTCTTCGTTTTATTTTTGTTTCAATCTCTCTCCCTAAAACTATCAGGTTGAGTCCTGACTAATTTGCATTTTGGGGAACCAATTGTAATAAAGAATGTATTACCCTCAATACTAATTATACGCAGCAGTTAAGAATAAATTTGTAGTAAAAAATTCCTTCGTTTTTGGACATCTATGTCAGAGTACGCAGAAGATTAAAGAATAAATTACTTAGCCGCTAATAGAGTGATTTAAAATGCCTTTACATCATATATTATGAGTGTTCAAGGAAAGAAAGTACACTATAGAGACATCTAGAAATGTCTATAGTGTTTATGGTCAAGGACTAATCAGCAAATATGAAGTTGATTTGCAAAGATTCGTTCTGGAAAAATGTCTTTGAAAGACAGAACAGGCCGTTCCTCCGATCTTGATGAAGAAGCTCTAATTTCATTAGTAAAAAGTATTCCTTGGCAAAATGCTCGAGAATTGGCAATAATGTTAAATACATCACCATTTACCGGCATTTAGTAAAGATATGGAAATTAAGCAAGATGGGATTTTATTTTAAACCGCTCTTAATGAATAAAAAACGGAAATTATTCATGACTCAGCTAAATATTTCAGCATCTTACACGTGGAGAGGATCGAAAGTAAAGCATTAAAAATTGAAAATCTACAGAATATTCGGAAGAAATGAAAAAGTTTAAGGCCCGTGTATATTACGGCTTTCGGCCATGACATTAAGCAATTCTACTAAACTACAAAACAATGTATTAAATTAATAATAGCACAATTCATTTCATCTTTAATAAAATAATTCTGGTGATGGGCATATAAATAAAAACTAATTCCGTATAATACCTTAAATGAAAACATTTCTTTTTATTGTGAAAAGATTTAATAAATTCTGTTGTATTTAACCAGCCAATTCACACAAGCAACTTCAATTTTTAAAAGCAGGCTACTAATAAGAATGCATTTTCACGGCAAAGATTTTGTGTCAGAAAAGAATTCAATAGTTTCAATGTATTAAATGTGTTAAATAATAGATTATATCCTGTAGCATTTTGCCAAAGCATTTGATTTCATAATTGATTTTATTTTTCAAGTATAGAGGTCTTGGTCTCGAATCTACCTATGCCTCTCCATGTAAATCTGAATCTGATCATTTGTGACTGGAAACCAGAGGTCCGTTGATATTTTCATGAACAAACGTTACTCTTTGGAGAAACTCTCCTACTGTTTGTAACTATTTGCGACGTCCATCAATTAGTGCATCTGGTGCTTACTTTCTGTGAGTATTCTGTACCAAAAAGTTTAGTTGAAGAAATCTTACACCAATACAGACTATTCTGGTTTGTTTTGAAGCGCATACATGTGCTGCACCTAGTTGTGTCCTTTGAAAGCTTTCCAAACAGAAATTTTGGGGTATAGGGTTGCCCCCCTTCTTTATTATGTGGTTTGACCAATGATCCTAGCACTTCAGAAACATCGAGAGATGCATGCATTACTATTTCAAGGACTTCTGAAGTAGTGATTTTTTCCTGTCAAAGTATATTAATGATAGAACGTAAAACAAGTTGCAGGCGCTGGAGACCCATGCACCAGAGAAATAGAGACGTTAAGGAAAGACAGTGTATCTTGAATCATGCGGTGATACTAACATCGTCGTGAGTTAACATTCTATTGTGTAGTCTTCCATAAGCTTGGCTTGCTTTTCTAATTCTGGCTCTGATCTCTTTTGTCCACAGAGAAATTACTGAAGATGACGCTTCCCAAGTATTTCAAATTAGTAACAGTTTATGGTGTGTTATATTTTCGGATAGGTTGGAGAAGCAAGTCGGTTTTAATATTTTATTATTTCTCATTAGCTAGTCCGTGGAAAAAAAAACACAGCACGGTTAACACAAGCCTTGTCAGTGAAATTGGGTAGACAAATGTGTTCGGAAGCCGCCAATGGTTGTACTAGCATGAAGTCAGAAGTAAGCGTGACCGAAAGTAGAGCCTTGTTCATTTTTTTTTTTTATCTCATAACTTTATGCGTTCTCTCCTTGAAACTGTAATTAAGGTCTGCAGAATAAACCAAACGGTGCCTGTGGATGTTAATGAAGAACAACGGTGCCTAAGTAGATTAGCTAGCCACTCTAATATATGTCACCCGTAACTATTGTATGCCTACTTAGTAGCTACTCTTCTGATAAAGTTGCTTTATTGTAAAAATAGTTGGAAAAATTCCTTTCTTAACAAAGGTAAATATGAGATACGGGTGTTGAAATTCTCACAGTATTTAGTATTGTTGAAGTTGTGGCTAACATTTTTTGTCGAGATTTACATCGTTTTGTCCAATTTCGCAAATTAATCGATGAAATTTGAATAAGCTAATTTATTTTGAAATTACTGTGAAAAAAAACTACATTTTTACGTACCCTAATAAAACCAACTGTACTTTGTAACCCTTGACTGGTTACCTTTGGGTTAATAATGTATGGCTATTTAAAAGGTGTCATAGACGGACTAATGGAAGTCACAGAATTTTATATATAGATAGATTTTAGTGTGTGTTCCAGTTAGATAGTAGAAAATTAATATCTTTTATTTGATTTGTAGAGAAAAAAACGTTTTGGGTTAATATTTCAAGAATAAATGGAAGACCAGGAAGACATGATATATATATATATATATATATATATATATATATATATATATATATATATATATATATATATATATATATTTCAAAGATTGTCGTCTGCATATAATTACAGGTTTTCGTAACTTTCTACCATAAAATGAAATGGAAAATATTGTCTTACTTATGTTGAGATTTAAGGATTGAATTATGTAATCCCTCATTATATAAATTCCTGTTAATCTGTACTTAAAATAAAACCAATACATTTGTGAAAATCGGATTTTCTTCATGATTGAAAATGGTTACCCCATCCAATAATGATTCAATTGATTAAAACAAATGTTCCATGCACCTCGTTACAGTGTAATTCTAATATACAACTCACTAAATTATAAAAATTATCCGGGTTCTCATTAGTAAATAATGAAATATTATGTTAAATAAAATGAGGCTTTCCATCGATAAAAAAAAATGCATAATGCTTACTGGTTCCGTAGAAACTTATATGCGACATATAATACATGGTAGCAACAACTTTCTTAAAATTTGGTTCTTTTGGCTAATATTATAAGAGATGTAATGAACATTAAAATTCGTATCCATGCAAGCAGATACCATTATCTGTATCAAAATCATTACTAGGATCTTGACTGGTTATAATGACATCGAAATTGTTCCTGGGTATTGAAAAATAATTCCATGTAAGTGCTTATAACAAGATGAAAAATTAAATATATAATTTAGAAATATTTTTGAATTCAAATATATTTTTTTTATTATTCATGTGAATCCATGTTCCTTTTCAGCAACATTTGTTATGGATATTCTTTTTGTTTGGTTCCCTGATCAAAAACTAAAACCGATTTTAGAGGAAAATTCCTCAGAGAAATTTGTTTAAGTCAACCGTGATTATTTATAAAACTTAAACTAGTTTGGTACAAGCCTTCAAGAGCATGGCACCAAATGATGTTCGATATCATGAGATATGCAGATTAGTCTGCGAGATGTGCATGTAACCAACGCATTATTGCCTTCAGCCGAAAGAAGCAGATCAGATGAGAAATTCTGAAGCCTTATAGAATTCAAATCTTACTCCATAGAGCTTTAAGTTTAACCCCTATCACTACAATAAAACTGATGAAATGTAATATGTTGCTACTAATAGCACGAGAGTTATCGAAATCCCTCGCCGAGGCGTGAAGGCAGAAAGGTTCTTTTTTTTTTATTCTTTTCGGGAATTCCCAATAAAAATGTTTCTAATGTATGACGCAATCAATACGAAAACTAGACAGTTGTTAATATTCTGCATACAAATTCGATCGAATAATTGCTATCACTTTACGATTGCTTGCACTTAAATGAAGGGGGAATTTATCTCAGAAATTCATTAAAAAGCCATTAGCGTGCGACAGACTTTTTTACTTATTTTTTAAGTAAAACCGTAGAAGTTTATCATGAGATGCTAATGCTTGATAGTGAAAGTGTCGTCAATGCGTAATCGACGTCAGCTAGTTTCAATTCAGAGTTTGTTATTTTGTTCTCTTAGAATTGCTGCCATCTAAAGCTAGAAAACCTATTCTGACCTTTTTAACCTATAACTGGTAGCAAGCTAAATTGAACACATGCCATTCTCAAGAGCATAGTGCAAATAGTATGCAACAGACGCAGAAAGGATTTAAACCCGGATCATAAATCCAACTTACTTCGACGAAAACCGTTATGCTACCCACACATGAACTGTTTCAGGGCGGATTTATTTTATATTAGTTATTTTTATTTTAAGTATAAACAATAAAGATCGTTGTTATCGATCTCTCATTTAAGATTCTGTAAATATATTTCTTTTTAAAATTAATAACTTCGTTTTTCTAAATTCTGTTGAATAACAATTTATACTCTCTTTTACGCAAATATGATTTGTCTTGTTCCAAATTGAAAGAAGTATTTTGTAAAGGATGTAATCATAAGGAGGCAAAGAAATGTTTCTTAGCTGATCGATTTGAGAAGAGAATCAGAAACCATCAAATACCCCCCCCCTAGCTATCCGGATTTTTCGGGAAGCTTGAAAATTTCCCACGATAAAAATGTCTCAATGTTTCACTGAATAAAACTGTCAAAGACAATTTACAAATCAAAATTATCTGTGAATTTTTCACCAGAGTAAGAATACGTCCTTGAAGGAAACAAATGCTAAAACGATGGCGCTAAATCTGTGGAATATGCCGCGAAAGGCAGAATTTCATCTTTTTTTCTGTTTTGGTGTCGACAAACCAAGGGGATGGGTGAGAGTTATTATGCAGCAGTATCACTTTCTAGCATCCCTATTCTAGAACAACTTTTTTCTTTAACTTCAATTCCCAGACGATGAACATTAAGAGTGTAATAGGCTGAAGTAACAGTTTCACAAAGGGCCTAGCGAGAACGAGATTACTAGGAAATTTTTCACATCATAATATTCAATTACTTAACCTCACAAAAACCGATACCATTTCTAATTTCCTCCTAATCAATCGAAGGACTTCTTGCAAAATTGAAGCAATTCCTTGATCTCACTGGCTGCAAACGCCAAGAGTGAATACAAGAAAACAGTGGATAAACTGAGTTGAATAAAGAGCCTAAAGAGTAGACAAAACGAGAAACAAGACAATCTTACACACATATATATATATATATATATATATATATATATATATATATATGGAGGGTGTAAGAAACGAGATGGTAAAAATTATCAGGTGGTTCCACTTCTTGAAAATGTTTAAACATTATCATGGCTTGCTAGTCGACAAGAGTATTTTTCAGCCCCACTTTCTGTGTACAAGTAGAACATCACTACGTCATTAGACTTATTTTAATGTTTAGCAAACATTGTCACTCTATTATGATAAAACTATGCAATTATTGGTATAACTTTTGCAGCGAATGATGCATTTTCGTTTCTTACGCTGCAATCATTTGAAAGCATTACACAAAATATCTGAATGTGTACGACTTAAGAGAAACTTTCACAGCTAGAAGAATACATGAACAATTTTTGTATATACACACAAACATAAACACACACACAGATATATATATATATATATATATATATAAGTTATATATAAGAATTTATAAATATATATATAAGTTATGAAGAATTTGCAAAACCGAATTGGTAAATCCAAGGAGGATGAAATCCTGAGAGCTCAATGTGAAGAACAGAGCTAATATTTAATGAACAACAGACAATTTAAGGTACCATAACAATAATTTATTTCACCAAAATCCTTTTTAAAGGATTTCGGATCATCAGGTAACACTTCCAACAATGAAATGAGAGGAAAAATGTGATTAGAAATTGATGGGTAGTGTAATTTTTGTAATTAAACAGGGAGGGTGAAGATGGCGGTTAAAGAGACAATACAAAGTATAGGGAGGGTTAAATTTACATCTCTCTTAAATAAGCCTTAAATTGGGGTAGGAGGAGTGACCTAACGTTGACCTATTTATGTGGTAAAAGAAAAAGGAAGTGATATATAGGAATAGTGAAGAAAGGAAATAAAGTAAAGGGAAAAAGAAAGAAAAAGTGGAAAAAAAGCAGACGTATCAAAAAAAAGGTTTATTGCAAAGAGGGAGGGGGAGAGGGAAGTGAATCGAAAGAGAGAAAAGGGGAAAAAGGCCCAGACGTATTCAAAAAAAGTTTTATGGCAAAGAGAGAGGGGAGAGGAAAAGTGAATCGAAAGAGATAAAAAGGGAAAAAAGACAGACATATTCAAAAATTTTTTATAGTAAAGAGGGAGGGGAGACGGAAGTGAATCGAAAGAAGTTGTAATTTTGTTTTAACAAAATTATGTAAAAAGATAGATTACAATGTTTGATAGAAAATTAGGTGTCTAAAAAATTGGAAGATATTAAATTCAGTATTTAATTTTTAATTAACTAGTTTAGGATTTAGTACAAGTTAACTACTATTGTAATAAATATATTTATTTATCGAGAACATATTAAAGAAATATTTAAAATTGCAATAGTTCATTTACCCGACACATTGTGATTCACAATATAGGAAGAAAACTACGGTAACAATGAATTCATCTATATTAATATCTAAAATAATTTTTGAATGCAATTTTTATTTATTGTTATATTGGTAAGTTTAATTAAGGTTTAGGTTTCATTATTTAATGGTATTAGAGTGTAATATTAAAGATTTTGTTTTTTCTATTTCTATAAATTTATACATACATACTCACATTAATAAGTACAAATGCACACATAGACACACATGTAACAATATACACAAAATACCATTCATCTTCATACATAAATTATATATACATTTGATAATCATAATCTATATTTAAATATTTTAAATTTATTTAGATTTAATTTTGATTCCATAGTTAAAGTTTAAATTCAGGTAATTTTTGAAGTGTTACATATTATTAAAGGAAATTTGCTAATATTGTTATTACTAGGTAAATAATGGTAAATTTAAATTTAAATTATCATTTTTAAAAAGAAAACCCCTTCAGAAGATAAAAATATATTCAAAAAACCTAATTATAGAGCATTACAAGATAAGGTGATATTAAGTATTAAGAATATTAAATTTAAACGCCATTATAATGATCTCATTACTTCTATTTAAAATCAAATCATGCAAAAAAAAAATCTATATATATATATAAATAAATACATGTACGCATATATATCCCCACATATACATACAATATACATATATATCCACATACATGTACAAATACATATCTATACATGTAAATCCACACACATGTAGAACTCACACACTTATATATACATACATATAACGATACCTGGCACAAAAAATAATGTCAGTATTCAAATATGCCCTCCACTAGTATATTCATATTCGCATATACACACATACATATATATATGTATATATGCTCCTATACATATACACTCATACTTCCATACACATGTGCCCACAAATTAAAAAAATAATACATATATTAATATAAACACCCTTATCTATAATGTTCATACATATATATATAAATAGGTTCACATATAACAAAGTCTAAGTTCAACAACGCACATATCAAAGATTACAGTGTTCATGCATTCATTTCAAAAAACAAAATTAATATTTTCTTTTTTATATGCTTGTATCTACACATACTTTGTTAAGATGAGGTGGTTTCTATGTCTACATTTACATATCAACTCGTTATGTCTGTTCAATATGTCCGGATCCTTATGTTTTATAATTAGGATTTTTTCCATAATGGACAAATTGCATCGGTCTCTGAAATTTATTGGAGTTTTATCTTTTGAGATGATTTTCCATTTTATTTGTGGGGTTAATTTGTTTTCCAATAACTCCCAATAGTGCTTAGAAAGTGCAGTTGAATTCTTTTTTGATTCATTAGTGAAGGATTGGCGATGGTTATAAAACCGTTGTTTCCAATTTCCCGCCGAAATGCCTATGTAGATCTTCTTTTGTGCAATATCCTCCTTGGGGAAAATCGTAGCCTCGTATATCACGTTTTCGGACAGACATACACCATCTACAGGACAAACAGATCCTTCCCTGCAGCTACAGGTCGATTTTGTCTTTGGGTTAGTATTAGAATCTTTCGGTAGTTGATTGTAAAATTCATTTAAGATTTTACTATTATGGGAGCTAATAATTTTTTCTATGTTGTTCATACAGGAATAACTAATTTTAAGATTCATTCTATTGAACATCTTTTTTAATAATTTATCTTTTTTAAAGTGTTTATCTATTAATTTAAGAAAATATTTTCCTATATTAATGTTCGAAAGCTTACAATATGGTGGGTTGAACCATATAATTTTCCTATTTCTATTTTTAGAATTAGAAGATGTGTTGCTAATAGATTTGTCTATATAAGTGAGTTTTTGTTTTAATCTACTTTTTAATAGGGCTTGATCCTATGTTGATTTATTTTGATCAAAGATACTTTCATTAGAGGATAGTTTATTTATTCTAGTATTTACAGTGTTATGGATCTGTTTTATAATTGCTATAGGGTGGTTTGAGTCGATATTAATGTATATGGGCGATTGGATCTCCTTTTGGAATGGTTTATAAGTGTCATTTTCAAGATCAAATGTTACGTCTAGAAAATTTACAATTTTCAGGTTAGATGATATTTCTATTTTAAAGCCTATATATTTGAATGCCTTAATTACTTTCTTCTGTAATTGGGATGTTAGAGGTCCATTAGAGTTAGGTATAACAATGAGATCATCATCCCTGTAAAGCCCTACATTTTGTGAGTTAAGGAATCTGCTTAGAATATCTAAAATGTAAATTCCTATTAGGTCCGCTATTTGAGCAGAATCAAATGCTCCTATTGGGACGTCGAAATTGTCTTCATTACTTTTAACCCAAATATTGTCATTAAGTTTCAGCACAGATTGCCTGGAATCCATTATGATATTTATTTCCTCGTCAGTGATGTCAGTATGGTTTTTAGCAAAATGTAAGCTGTTTTTCAATAAATCTTTAGAGATGGAGGGGTAAAATTCAATAATGTCTAATTGAATAAAAGTGGCTTTATTTTTAGATTTTAGATTTTTGAACCAGTTAATTGCGTCAGATGAATCTTTCCAAAGGTTTAAGGGATAATTTTCTAATATAGATGCGTTTATTCTTTTAAGAATATTTCTGGAGATTAAACCTAATTCTGATTTGGAGGGATTTATTAGTCTGGAATGTATATTATTTTGAAAGTTAGGTTTATCGTCTTTAAAAAGTAGGTAGGCATGCTGTAAGTGAGTAGTGCCCATTCTATCAGCAATATTATGTTTAAATGCGAATTTAGCTGTTTCTCTGTGTATGGAGGATAGGTATTTGGAGTTATTATCTTTTTTATAAGAGTTAGATACTTTGTTAAGAATTAGATGATTATATTCCGATGGATTAATTTTGTAAATGTTCTTGGATTTATCAGCTCTGATCCATAGTTTTTTAGATTTTTTGATGCTAGTAACGTCCTTTTTAAGATTGGATTGGAATGATTTTTATTTATCTTGTGTTCCTATAAAACCTAAAAGTAAATAAACAAAATCTTAACACCAGTGCCTTGTCAGTCGTTTTTAATGAAAACAGAAATTGATGCCCAAATACGCAATTGTGCACATTATATATATACAATAAATATATACAAAATTGTGTACATTATATATATACAATACTTATATACAAAATTGCTGCCCAAATAAACAATTGTGTTCATTATCTCTCTCTCTCTCTCTCTCTATATATATATATATATATATATATATATATATATATATATATATATATATATATATATAGAGAGAGAGAGAGAGATAGATAGATAGATAGATAGATAGATAGATGAAACCTTTTGAATTGTGAGCATGCACCTTTGTGTGGAGATTTCTGTTATTTTAATATTTTAATAGTGAAATTAAAGTCTACTTGCCTAGATATAGAAGTTACGAGAAGCCATTGTAGCAAAGCAAGTTCAATTTATTTGAGAATTACACATCTCTTGTTTCCTCTTTGTTTTGTTTTTTGTACATGAAAATTTACTAATGTAATAGTTGTATATGTTTATATGCTTATAAGTGATAATTTACTCAATTTTATTGAAATTGAGCAATAATTCCTCATTCTTTTTAATTTTCTACTTCGTATATATATATATATATATATATATATATATATATATGCTGTTGTACATTCAGATAATGTTAATTTATAAAGAAACTAATCAAAGCTCATAATGTTTTTTCCGCATTCTACATACAACCATCGCTAGTTACTTAATATCATCTGTTCCAGCAGAGATATGATTTGATTAATTTAAACTAGTCATCTTCGACGTGGCGTAATGTGAAGTAAAATGTCTTGCCAGGTAAATTACAATTGATTAATGCGGTCGTTCCTCACTGGGTGGTCCATACCTGCTGTGCTCTGCTACATCTAAACTAGGCTTAGTAAATAGACATTTCATCTTGTCATTTTTAGAAACATCCTCATTTTAATTTAAATATATTGCAAGCAATAATGGGGAAAGAGAGAAACAGAGATGCAAACAGACAATCAGTGAGAACATTGAAATCAATACTGAATGTTGGCGGTAGTTTAACTCTTTAAGCTAACACCAATCTACATATACTGCGATATTCTCTATACTTTGGGGACTGAGTTCACGACTTGACCCAGAAATAAATCTATTGTTTAGTCAAGTATGATTGGTTAATGAACAAAACAGCTAGTCACTACGCTTTGTTTATTTTCGCGTCCACCCTAATTATATATCCGTGCTCTATCACCAATACTCGGCATGTCTTCATTCCCCCACATATATATTGCAAATTTTAAACACATACACACACATATATATATACATACATATTGATCTTTATATATATATATATATATATATATATATATATATACTATTTTTTAAGATTTTTTTTTATTTTTATACATTCTTTTTATAGATACAAATATATAAATGTTTGTTATAATAAACAGTATTAACAACATTCAGGCCGGTAAATGTTGTTAATACTGTTTATTATAAGCAGAGCATTTACTTAAATATTTGTATCTATAAAAAGAACCTATAAACATAAAAAAATGTCTTTAAAAAAAAATATATATATATATATATATTGTATGCATGTATCGCACATTGAGTGCTTCCGTTAATAAAATACTGAGCGATGTAATATAACAGATCTATTAAATATATTAATAAATATACATATTATTCCTCACCGGTGAGGAAAAAACACATAATATATATATATATATATATATATATATATATATATATGTGTGTATGTGTGTGTGTGTGTGTGTGTGTGTGTGTGTGTGTGTGTGTGTGTGTGTGAATTTGTATATAATATATACTGTTCTTTTGCTGTTATTAACTCTGTAGATTCCCCTGTGGAATATAGGGACATCGTCTTAACACACCTTTCAATATATATTGTGGGACCGTGTGTATATATATATTTTTTTTTTCAGTATAACTTAGGCAACTATTAGGTTGAGTCAGGTAATGTATAATTGTTTTTAGCAAACTTATTAAGAAAATAAATTCCTACTATATTTTATTCACTTACATATTTACAATTATTTACAATTTATTAACAAGCAGCTCTTTGACACATTTTGAAAAAATCCGCCTGTTTCGATTTGAAAATATTTCCGACGAAATTTCTTTAGAGAATGCTTTCCCCAACAAATCGTTTTGCAACGGTCAAAAAAGAAATAACCGTTTGATTCAAATCAGGGAAAATGATAGGCAGGGGAAAATGGTAGGTAGGGTAAAACAGCCTTTTTTTATTCTTGATGTATGCAGGCTTGCTTCTTCATAAAGGAAAAAAAGCATTTGCTATTGACGAAGGCAGAGCGCTTTTTGGCCAAACTTTTATAAATACGTTGTAGCTTCTAAACGTGTAAGTGTGCATTTATTGCATTTTAAAAAATCTAAATAATTAATGCCAGAACGATCTTACTACATGCACAACTTTGCCTTTTTCCATGGAACATATAATGTCGCTTTTTTTCCTATCAATCTACTAATTCTAACATTGTGTTATATAACCAAATATTATATTAAGTGTTGGGATGATAGATTTCTTAGGCAAATAGATTTCCGAAATGCAAATTATTTATGCCTGTTGCAACCTAGAAAATATTACTGAATGAGAAATAACTAAAACGAAGGTTGGAAATAAAATGGTTATCTTTAAAACATCAACAAAATACAATACTTGCCAGCGGCGTGAAGTAGGTAAACCACTGCTTAGTTGTGGACTACTTAGATAGCATTTTATCCTCACTTATAATAGTGTCTAACGCATTTATGAGGATTGGGACATACGCATTATGTTCATACGTACCGTATATAACAATGACGAAACTTAATATTTTCAGATACATAGGTAAATGTAGATATAAGGCGATTAAACTAATAACTAAACTAAATCTTTCAAATCAAAATGCACAAAGAAATAAATCCAGTCAATTTCATGTCCTCATATTACAAAAATTTCAGGGAACAGGAACCCATCATTATGCATGTTTTGAACGAAATATAGCCTGTATATATGGCCTGTCGTAAATATGCATCTGTGAGCCGATCTTACGTAAATATTTGTATGACTATAATGAAGGAAGAAAGAGAAAGCCGAGAAATGTATACGCTAAAAAGAGAAAGTTGGATAAACATGTAATATAGTATAAAAAAATTAAAGTAACACACATAAACCAAAAAGAAAAAAATCAAAGAGGAAAAGGAAGAAGGAAAGTAAGGAAAGAAAAACAGAAAAAGAAAGAAATGCCTGGCAGTCACAAAAAAATGAAATAATCTCAAAACAAAATGGCGTTACTTCGGTAATTTATGTTTCGAGCTGAACATTTTCCGAGCTATTCAGATGTTGTCATAGAAACGGGAAAAGAGTTAAAATTTTGACGATTGCAGAACAAAGCAAAAATATCATTATTACGAAGCACACAGAAGTAAAAGCACAAGACAAATGAATCAGAACGTCCTTTAATTATTATAGCTTTTCTACATTAATCTTACGCTATGAATGAAATGAAAAAAAAAGAAAACATTATGGATAAATAAACTTATACATATATATATATATATATATATATATATATATATATATATATATATATATATATATATATATGTGTGTGTGTGTGTGCACGCGTAATTTAAAAATTATGTAAGACATAGTTATTCGTTAATGAAAAATTTTGTTTCTTTTTGATCTGCTAACTCCTCAAAAATTATTTTTCATCATTCTATGCCTTACCAAAGGGCTGAATGTCGATAGATACATGCATATGAAATAACGATTTTCAAAATCTCTCTCTCTCTCTCTCTCTCTCTCTATATATATATATATATATATATATATATATATATATATATATATATATATATATCAGGAACAAATAGGAAATGTTTTGAAATGTTACATTTTTCACATTTATTAAAGCTTCATCACAATTTGTTTCCCTATTTCATTTTCTGATGAAGCTTTAAAAAAAGGAAAACATTAAATTTATCAACGTTTCCAAATTATATATATATATATATCCGTGTGAGTGTGCATGTAAACTATTTTCAGATAGAGTGTATATGTAAAGGAACAAAATGAATGAAAAAGAGATAAGAGGAAAACTATTTAGCAATATTTATATATATAATGATATCCTATACTTATGGGTAAAAGTGCCCAACAGATTGAATAAGTTAGAGCTTATATAAATATAATGATCGACACTAAGGTCAACACCGAGTGTGGACGGTGTTTAATGCTTCAACTCAATCTTCAGGCCATATTTATCATCGTATAATGAGGTTGCTATCCTGCTTTCAACATAATTCCATAGAAATGACAAGGTGCGTTTATGACTTTCTACTCGTGGTGAAATATTATTAAATAAACAACACAAAAAATTAAGGACCCTGATCCAACGTCTTGAAAATGGTTAAAGAAGTGGCCGAAAGCACTTGGGTCAATGGACAATATGGACAATGTTTGCACTACCTTACTCCCACCAAACGTAAAATGTACGAACGTTCACCGTTGTCTGTGTGTGTGTGTGTTCTGCTAGTTAACGTAACATATTTAGACAGTTATATTTTGTTTAAACATGTTCAGTTAAGTAGAATAGACAAGGATGTGTTAATATTTTGGTATGTTTCTATAGCCGTCAAATATTTCGATTCCTGCAAGGTGAATATTTCTAATGAAATTTGCCGAAACGATGTGTTATTTTCCGTGTAATTTCGATTAGTTGTTGTTTTCAATGGATGAAGGTAGAAATTCAAGAAAGCGGGGCGATTATATTGTTGATCGAGCAAAGACTGAAATCATTATTAGTCTACCTGCTGTGACTGATTACAACGATCTTGCATACATCTTATATCTATCTTTTTACTGGAACTTGAAACTAGCTAGGACCATGCATTAGAAAATAGTTAAGCATCAAATCTAACATGTTTATCTCTTTAAAAAATGGATTATTTGCATGGATAGAAAATTTTTAAAATGCATATATATATATATATATATATATATATATATATATTCATAATTTTTGCGTGTTTATTGATGTGAAAAAAATACGATCATAATTTTATTACAAGATCTCTGCAAATACTCCCAGTGCCATTTCTTGCACGCTGTTTGGGTAAGTGTCGTGCAAGTTTACTCAGCTGTCGATAGCTTTTGTAAGCATATCCTTTAAGGATTATTTGCACAAAAGTGGTTATTTTACTTTATTTTCGAGGAATTCCTAGCTCAATGTAACATGCACTTTATGACTGTTTGCTCTTCGTTTTTTGATATGCGAAATCTGCAGGGAAAGCTAAGCACTGAACAATCTAAATACTGTATAGAATATGATTTGCGATATTTAGGAAATTCTATGTAGAGCTCAAGGACGTAGATGTCTTCAGTGAACGGAACATTTTGAAAAGAATGAAAGTAAAGAAATATTAAATGAAGGAGTGCAAACGACATGTAAACTCATAGAAAATAAATTTTAATCTGTCACTTTGCATTGGAACAAAAATGATTGTATTGAGGGAGAAATTTTCATGAAAGATTACAACAGCATATGGCGACTCATCAATGGAAGAATTCGAGGATCATCTACATATCAAGTATTCTCCAGGCCTTCCGCCTACTTTTTTCGCTAAGTCTAAGAGCCATTTTTAGGTCATTTAACTGACAAACTACGTCCGGCAAAGAACACTGCCTCTGATCGGGAGATTACGGCTGTGATGAATATGGAACCACCTCTTCATTGCTGCTGTTTCCAGACCACCCTCGCGCCCCGCGCTGGTAACATCTGTACACCTGTTAGGATCCCCCAAAAAATCAAACCACTATGAAAGCGTGAAAAATGATTTTAATGAAGATGCCAGCAATATATATATATATATATATATATATATATATATATATATATATATATATATATATATATATATATATATATATAATACAAGAATGCATATTCATAGTAAAATTACCGGCAATTCAAATTAAAGCAAGATGACCAGCAACACATTTTATAATAGAATTAAAAAATATATTTTACCTGTAGTTGAAGCCATAAAAATGTCTTCAAATATTTAGTTCTTAGCATTCGATAATCCGTAGAACTTGATATGCCATTAAACAAAAACAACTAATCATAATTACAAAATGGCAAATTTATTTGAAGAATTAATCGGAGGAAAACAGTTTTTGATTATAATGAAATAGAAAATATAGCTAAAAAGAGATGCAAAATCTTGGAAACGATTTTTTAAAAAATGATACGTGAATAATTAGGAAATTACTTGACTAAAATACTTTATCGGTTGCATTTTGACAACAAAAGTTTATTGACATTATATTTTGTCTTTGCTTTGTTGTACAATTTATCCCGAAGTGTCAACTAGTACCTGCAAGAGACTAGTTTTTTTTTCGTTAGATGTTACAAACAAATGAGGTACCATGCAATAAGAAAAATGTAATTATGGTCATTGCATGGAGATAATCTTCACAATGTGTGAGGTGTGACAAGTATGATATTTTTGTTTTTTTTTTCTTTCTTTTTTTTGCAATTCCCACGAATTTAAACCACATTCGTTTCTTTCCTAGCACCCCACTAATGAGCAAGTAATGCCATCGTGCTATTATTATTATTTTTTTATTATTATTATAATTGCGTGAGAGAACAGCATGTCACCAAAGTTTCATTGTCAAAGATACGAAGCCCAGTATACCCATTACAAACGACATTCTGATCAGTATATAGAAGGCATAGACACCACAATGAGATATGAAGTATTTTGATAAAAGCATCGCATAAACTTGCAGTTAGAAATACTTTGAAGTCGGATAACCCAGTCCGGTAGGGTCTAAGAGTTGTTATCAACTTTTTTTGCACAATGCACTCTTTTCACCATATGTGGGAATGTCATTCCTCATTTTCCATGATTTTCCAACTCAAAAGATACAATTCAAATAATGTGCATATATTATTGAAAATCTTCATACTTTTCCATACTAGTTTATATACATTTACATTTGTATTTTTATGGAGGAGGTTTTTTTTTTATTCATGATCGGGTCCAATTACAGTAAATATTAAAAAAAACAAAAAAAAAACAAGAAAACCATTTTTCCCTTCCTGAAACTCAGAAATTTTTCACGAGGGGAGGGCATTTCCCCCAGTGAGAAATTCGCACCTAGTTGAGTATTTGAAGACCCTGTCGAGCCGTACCGTTAGAGAGTCTACGATTGAGGTCGTCTCCGAGAAACTCGATACGATTCCCGAGTTATCTTGGTCGCATTATCCTTCATACAACAATCCTAACACTTGTCCCTGATGTTTCCTCACAACTGCGCGTCGGCCTAAGCTCCATACACAACTTGTTAAAATCATGCAACTGGTAAACAAATTTGAAATAGATATTTATTGTAACCCATCTTCAGCCACTAAAAGAATGTAAATAATTAGAGTTGATATATTTAGTGGTTTTGTTCTTTCTTTTATTTCCCTTTATTAGGATGAATTGACAATCAAGTGACAGCAAATCTTCCGAGGAACACTCTTCATTATAATAGTTGTTTCCTATTCTTACGTTTTCTGAGGCTATTTTAAACTGTTCAAAGTGGTCCGACATCGTGTCAGTTCCGAATGTGACCGATCATTATTCGCTGCAACATTCTGTGTCTTGTTACCCTAAAGAGTTTTCCAATCTTTATCATTCCTACTTGTCTATGTTTTTTTGCTTATTTTCACAAAAAAAATCTTGCTGTTTTAGTCTGCTCTTTTTTTCCGATATGTCCTGTGAGTATTCAATATTCCAGATCGTCTTTCTACAATGCCCACCAGCAATTACAACTGTCTCTTTCTCATTGTAAGTATATTTTACTTGTTCCTATCTTCTTCAGAACTTCCACGTTGCTCACATGTACTGTCCGTAGTATTCAAAGCATCAGTCAGTAGAAGCATACTTGTCACTCAAAATCACTTCATATATGAGAACATTGTCCGCTATTCTATGGACTATGGAAGGGTAGATATGACATAGCAGTTTTGGCTATATTTCTAAAAAATATTATCCTCTCTTAATACTTGCTTAGTTTCTGGAAGGCTTCGTTTCCGTATTTCGATACGGTTTCGGATTTCTGTGCCACACTTTCATTTAACTTATTACAAAACTCAGCTAGTTAAATTACTTGAGCCTAAATTTCTTTTGACTGCAATTTGAATCCCATACTTTTCACTGCCTCTCTTGCTGATCGTCATACATTATTTTCTCATAGTTATTGTATTCGCTCTTCTTTGCTATCTTTTTTAGGAGTCTGCTCTCAGCAGAAAATAATCTGCGTGTCTTATGTTGTTGCGATTATGGCCACTGAATACGTCATCTCCTTTACTAACTTTTAAAATACGTTAAGCATTATCACAGAGAGACTTGCAAAAATATGAAAAATATTGTATTTCTGAATAGTTGAACCAACATTTGGCGCTAATACACTTTCGAACCCCCCACCACCACGCCTTGTTGTAATTATTCGCCGCGATGTAATTTCTTCCCCAAGAATTTTTTTGCCTGATGACTATCCTTTTTGCACTGCTTCCATTCATCACTTCACTTCATTTACTGTTCATTTTAAACCAATTATTGTGGCTGGTGTTCAACGCGTTCCCAATCAACAGGTTTTTGAAGACATCACCATTTTGAAGATTGGAACACAGTTTTACAACAATATTGATAATGGAATTGACTGGTGTCGTAACTATGGTTTGCTAGCAGTCAATAAGGACTGCATTGCTTGCAACAGCCGTTGTAGGGACCAAACCTAATCGTGATCAGTGAACAATACTATTTGGAGGTGTGCACGTAAAGCTTGGAGGTGGGTAAGAATGTGTAATAGCGTCCAAATTTTTATCCATTGTGTCGATGGACACAGTGGATAAAAGCGCTGGTTGGAGTAATCCAGTGACTTGACCCAAAGATTTGGGTTCAATACCTGACCACAAAAACTTGAGTTGAGTTACTAAACGGGAATGACTGAAACTGAGATATCCGGAAAAACATGGTAGGTGGAACTACAACAATCTACCCCCGTGTCCGAAATAAAGGGTTCAATTCGAAATTTCATCTTATATCACCTGAAGAATGATGGAGCTTACAACAGCCGAAACGTCGTGAATATGACAATGATGAGGATGACAACCACAGAAATGTAAACAGCATAAATATTTATAATACCAGATCTATGAACAGATGTAGAATATTATTCATCAACATGCGCACAATTGCACGGCGACAAATACATTTACTGAGATATAATATTGAGAAACTGTGAGTGAGAAAGTTACCGAAGAAGAAATTCATGATAAATAATGAAACCATATTACGTTGACTTTAGGCTGAAATCAGGAAAAGGAATCTTATTAGGTAATCATTTAATCACAGTAATGGCATTCTCTTCAACAACAAGGAAGTAACACCAGCTCTCAAATAGTGAGATGAACTTAAATTAACTTCTTAGTTTTATCAAATTAATCATATTTGGCAGTAATCCTTTTCCGAAAGTTAATTTGAATTTTCTAAACTTTTCTAGTTAAAACAGAAATATCTGAGAATGATTCATTCACGACATGCGTTTTGCTGTGCAGACGCGGTATCGTATTGCTGCAATGGATGCACAAAAGACGTTGATGATGCCAGCGTTAGTATAAAGACTGCCCCATAAAAATAGACGAGATAAGCTGTACATTGAACACATCGGTTCTTTCAAAGTTTAATCATTTTACTTTCATTACTCATATGATGCGATGAGGATATAAAGTCATAGATGAATATACATTTATGAACATGTCTGCATATGTCGTAGTAACTTTTCTAAATATACTTATGACTTCGTTTTATCAAGGGAAATATGAAGAACTACAGTAACTTATGCTGATAAAATAAATTACTTTGATTCTTCGTTAATGTGCCGTGTCAATTCAGCTCGTTAGTGATCATGGCCCTCCACAATTTCTTGTCCTTTGTACCTCTTAATATTTTCGTCTTTATGTTATCTCTTCTAAAATGTGCCCCGCTATCTATTTACACAAACACGCTAGTCAGGTTATGCGTTGTTTGCTTCTGTTCCTCTTGCCTTCAATTTGTCCTGTGATTATCAAATTTCCCAATCCAGGGTATATAATAATGAAAATCCTCATTATGTACCCTGGAAATTACAACTGTCTCTTATGGATGTTAAATATAGCTCTCCTTTTAGTTTCTATTTTCTCTAAAACTTTATCGTTGCTCACATGTTCGGTCCATGTTATATTTTTGTAGAACCACGTTTCTGTTGCTTCAAAACTCTTTTCATCTGTAAAGAGATTGTTTATTGTTAACTACGATATAGGAGGACTGATCTTACATAACAGTTCACTACTTTTTGCTTTATTTTTTAAAATCAAAAACTGTTTTTCAATACTTAACTTCTGGAAAACACCTTTTGCTATCTCAACACGCCTACAGATTTCAGAGTCACACTATTAACTACTGATTTGTAACATGAAAACAATGAAAAATAATTTATTCTGTTCTGGGAAAACTCCAAACCCACATTACTGAGAATGTTAAAACTTATTGACCCCAGACTGTTTCCTTAATGACTGTTTTCCTTTTGCTGGCCCGTGCGACAGCACAACCAACCCGGTATGAATTTTGTCTAGTAATTTAAGTTTTTGTGCATTATATCATTCACCATCAAAGGGTAACTTTGTTTTTACTCTAGACACTACTGCTAGAAAGACTATGAAGCAAAAGTTTATCCTGTCCACGCTTTGGTATTTATTGGCTTCCGAGTAGATTGAATGGTGTGTTTGTTTATTTATTTATGTATTAGTAGACTATTAATGTTTATCAGTTTGATTTATAATTACCAAAACACGTTTATTTCTATTTCTCGGCCCATTCATATTTTTCTGCGTACATACGAATGGAAAACTTTGACGTATAACATTTAAACATTGCATAAGTTATACTATTTTAATAAAGGTATAAATGGGTTATCCGGAGGACACAACGGGCGAAACGTGATAAAAAACAAAGACGATAATAATCTGCATGCAAATAATGTAAATGTTAATAAATTCTCATCACAGAAATTCAGACAAAAATAAAAGATATTCTGTATAAAATATCAGATTCTCAGACACTCTTGACCATATACAGCATAGAAAGATAAATGATAAATACCAACATCAAACTAGACGAACGCTTATACATGACGACGTAAGAAGCCAAATACTGTGATTGTGTAACTTCTCGGCCATTAATATTTGGACATAAGTGTTCTATTGAAACATGTTTGGCGAACTCCTTAATCCCGGTAACGACAACCGTATACAACACTACAAATTATCCAAAGACTCTGTGGGGAAAACGTCAAGAGGCATGACAGGGCGCTCACAAATCCCTGGACGACCACAGATCATGTGAACCCTGTATGTTTCTTCAGCATGTTTCGATTGGAAACACTTGTGATTCCTACTGTTCTCCTGGTGAATTTTAATATGCTACTTATCTTCAAGACGCTGTGGTTGGTCGCTAGCGTCAACAGCACGTGCCTTTTCATTCTCTGTGTTAAATTGAAAACTGCCATATTAATAATCTCGATACATTTTAAAGCGAAATGAGGAAGATAGAATTTGGCGCAAAGCGGCTAACATCACTTTTGTTATGCTTCGCACTAAATTTGTTCATATCTGCCCTAGTGTTATATATATATTATATATATATATATATATATATATATATATATATATATATATATATATATATATATATATCCTAATGTAATGAGAACGAAAATGATATATAAATTCTAACGTTGACAGCAAATAAATGCAGCGAAACAAAGTTGCATCTTTGTTGTGAGTAAATTGTTTTTGTCTATATGAAAAATTGTAATATATATATATATATATATATATATATATATATATATATGATACAAAAATTAAAGACAAATATGCGTTTTTTGTATATATATATATATATATATATATAAAATATATATATATATATTATTGGTATTTTTAAATATTTTATATTGCGACACGGACATTTCTACGTTTTGGGACTTAACATGTCATCAGGCAATATTCGGTAACTTTTGATGAAAATGATTTACTTTTGAAAACAGAAAACAATACGTTTGCTTATTAAACATTTAAGAAGTGGGTATCAAAGGTTTAAAATCTTATGGGCATGTCAATACTGACCAATCAAAAGACAGATCACACATGCGACCTCTGCATCACAGATTGTCATTCCCGCATCGGCCTCTACAGCCACAGAAGTCGATGCTCCTGCTAAGCAGACAACTAGGATGCTAACCATGGCCAACTCTCACCGACGGGGGCCCCCGACTGTATTTTGAATGCTCATTGTTGCTTAAGTAACAAAGTTTCCCCTATTGTAATAAATTTGGTTGGTTTTTGAACGTTTTAAAATCTCTTTATTCTGCAATCAACACCATAACTTGACAAGACACCAGTCATGTTTAAACAGAATGGTTAATTTTTGCAGTGATGTTATAACATGATTGTGTTATAATTTTTTAATAAATATTATTTGCTCTACTCTGTTTTGACCACTCTTTTAAGAATAGTGTTTTTATTCCATCTATACTAATCCTTTATTTGGATACTAGCTCCTATTATTGTTGAGCAATGTCCACTTTATTTTTATACCCTCGATAAAATTAGTTTCGGATTATCTTTAAAGTATATTCCCTCCACAAACAAGCGGGATTATTTCGTCAGATTAGCTCTACAAAGACCTTATTAGAAGAATGAAATGGAAAGTACACTTTTTTCTTCTTGACCAGAACTATCTTTATAACCAAGAAAAACTACGAATATAAGAGTTTGAAGACATCACCAATTATTAAGAAGCTGTCTGGTTTTGAAAATGACCAACTGGGAATCACAAATGAAGTAACCTTCTATAAAAATAAAAACAATTTTCAAAAAAAAAATCTTGATAATATTGTTAAGGATATAAATAAATCCGGTGATATTTATGTTAAATCTGATAAAAGTCTTTTATAATTTATCCCTTAAGGATTATGACAATTAAAAATAGTTTGATCAAATGCTACAAGAAAATTGACACAGCTACTTAAATTAAATGTGTTAGTAAATCCATTACGAACAAATTGTCTATAAGTGACCATGTCCGTAAATTACAAGCTAAAGCTATATCTTATTAAAGGACCATAAAACGGATTTTAGAATAAAGCCATCTACACGTCTAATTAATCCTACCAAACTGGACGTAAGAAGAATCAGCAAAACCATTCTGGAGAAAACTAATCAATCTATTAAAATTACCCTTGGACTCTTACAGTCGGTCAATAATGTGTATGTTATTAATTGGTTGAAGGGTATTAAAAAGAAATATAACTGAACTTCCATACAGTTTGATATCATTGATTACTACCCATCAATCTCTAAAGATCTGATGAACTGCGTATCATCTTGAAATGCAGAAGTTTTGTTCTTATTTACAACGAAGAACAATGGATAATTACAGTGATAATTTTGACATCTCAGTGGGTTCCTTAGATTCTGCTAAAACCCTGATCTGGTCGGATTATTCATTTTATACAATTTAAACGCCTATGATTTCCTACATTCTGAAATTATCGTATTATATCGATATGATGGCGTATGAGTAGTTATGGGCTCTACAAAATAGAAGGTAGATATCATTAGGAAAATGATCCAAAGGAATTAAAGGGTTTAGACTTTAAGATTTTGTTACGACTAACATTAAAAAGGTAGACATTCTGGATGCCACACTAGACCTTAATTATAGATATTTTCAACCTTATATAAAGGTTAATTCTTACCCAGTTGATCTACATCCTAATTCCAACCCACACCTTTCTACTTTTAAGCACCTAATTTCCTCCATTGAATTTAGAATCAGTGTTAACTTTCAAACAAAGAGCATTTTAATAAATATAGTGAATTTTATAATTGTTCCTTTAGAAGTAGTGCTTACAAAGGTACCATTATTGGATCTAAAAATCATATTAATTATGACCATAATAAAAAAAGAAGATCTAGGAAGATCATTTGGTTTACTCCCTCTTACAACCTAATGGTTAAAATCAACTTGGAACATAAATTTCTTAATCATTTCAAAAACATTTCTCAAAAAGCAACCCACTCCGTAAAATATTGAATTGTAATACTCTTAAATTAAGCTATTTTTTTACTGATAACCTAAAAATATAATTAAAAAATACAATAACAGAGTCTTCAACAAGCCTAAAAATTAAAAAAAAACTTGACTAATAGCAATGTCGCAGTGAATAATACTAAGTATAAAAAATATAATAATAAGATGTTTAATTCTAGGCATTCTAATAATTGCCCACTACAGATGAATTATTTAGGTAGTTCTGTAGTTTATCTCAGTACTATTCTTATGCTGGAAAACCCCAATATTAAAACATTCTACATTGGACGTACTATGAATACGTTTAAACAGCGTTGGTATCGACATTGAACAATATAATCATAAATACAAGACTTGGTTGTCGCACTTGTTTGTGAGTTTAAAAAAGAAACATAAAACACGTATTGTTAAATGGAAATTAATTAAGAGAAGTTGAGTTGTTAATTTTCTATATCCCTATTGTTATCAATGCCTTAATGAAAATTCGGATAATATGAGGTTTAAAGATAAGATCAATATATTAAATTAAAGAAAAGAAATGAACATTAATTGTAAGCATATGTGTGTATGTGTTTTCGTTTGTGTGCGTGTATATATATTTGTGCATGATTATATTCAAATATATATATATATATATATATATATATATATTATAAATTTTGGTCCCATATTTTTATGTTAATGAATGTTTATTATTATATATGATAGTTTATATACTGGGGTACATGTATTTGTGTATGTGTGCCTAAGTGTTGGTTTACTTGTAGTTTATGTATGTAGGAATGTCAGTTGATATGTTT
>CAHIKZ030001065.1:0-50000 GCA_903632075.3 Acanthosepion pharaonis | reverse complement strand
GTGTTATCTGTCGTGATCTACAATTTGAACCACGATCACTTGTGATTTCGTGCTGGCACAGCTATCGACGGCAACCAAGGGGTCCTTCTGTCCGATTTACCTCACAATACTTGGGTGAACCCGTGGTATATTTTTCAGTAACTTTATGTTAATTATCCATTTTAATTTTTTGTGATGAATAAGGAAAAATATGTTTCGTCTCATTCTGTTTTTTACGAACAGTCTAAATTTGATTTACATCCTGTAAAAAACTTCGTTTTCAAAATTCCATTGAAAATACATTATATAAATTTGATGATCGCAAAAACAAAATTTATCCAACTGTTATCAAGAAATGGATTTAGATTCGTTTTAGCTATTATTTCATAGTCCTTGGGGATGTAAAACGTAATACAATATACATAACAAAAAAACTGAAATGTAATTATTATTCGTTAAATTATCAATTGCCTGCTTTTATTTCCACACTAGGAATTGGTCTCATAGGAAGAAGTCAAAAATATATAAGCTTACATCAAATGAACTCTATCAATTTGGAACAAGTTACTATAACACAAATCTCAGAGCAGACGAAGTAATTGATACAGACGGTGAATAATTTTTTGTTATTTGTTAAATGTAAACATGAAAAAAATATAGCTATGAAAAAGAAAATTTGTAAAGTATGGGGAAATTGAAAAACAGAAAACATTATATAATTTGCGGTACTTCTAGGATTCTTTTAACTTTGCCTTAAAGAATTTACTAAACAAAAATTTAACCATTATTCTTTTAAAAATATGTTTTGAAATCTTCCGGATTACTTTTTATTTGTTTCAGTTTATCAATTTACTTAACTGCGCTGAAATTATGTTGAATACCCAAATAAAAAGTGAAAATAAAGAGAAATCTTCCATGTTTGACATTATGTTATACAGCCATTTGTTTTTAGATGTCGACATTTGAAATTATGAATAGACACTCATGTCGAGGAGCGTATATCAGTTGGAAATAATTTACTCGACAAAAATAACCATATTACATGTATATATGAAAAAAAGTAAGTATATCTTCAACGGGCAATATATTTTTGAGGGTCGTGTTTACTCATGCAATATCTATAAGGACATAATATATTTCAACACATATGTACACGACAATTGACATAAAATCATTTCCAGTTATAATCCGTTAATGTATGTCATTACATTCGGAAAATGTATATAAAATGTGAATGCACGGAGAGAGAGAGAGAGAGACAGACAGACAGACAGACAGAGACAGAGAGAAAAGAGAGAGAGAGAAAAGGAAAACTTTTCTTCAACAACGCGGTTCACCTCCTCGGTGGACGTTATCAAGGTAAATAGAAGGATTTTATTTTTCAAGATGTATTTATTAACAGAAATAGAAATATCGTTAGGCTTTCAGAGTTTTTAAATTTCAGAACATTCTAAAATACTCTTGAACCTAAGGTAAACTATGGAAGACGCTAATTGATGTAATTTAATGCCTAATAAACGAAAATATGTAAATGTTAATGTAGAAATTTTGTTTTCTTACATACATTATATATATATATTTATCTTTTTGATGTAATTATTTTATTTTAATTTTATTATGCATTTACTTAAACAATGTGACGTAAACTTTTTCTTTTAATTTTTGTAAATGTTTATAGTCATGGATGTTAGCTTGTGAGTATTTCGTTTTAGAACGCTTTCACGAGCAAAAGCTTCGTTCAATCTTGAACATCAAATAGGATTACTATATGACCAACACCAAATTTCTGGAAAGAGTCAATAGTCAAATCATCGAATCGCTGATCATTAAACATCGTCTTCGATGGTCAGAAAAAGTAGTAAGAATGGAACAGTCAAAGTTATCACCTCAAGAATTATCCAATGAGTTCACTTCCGGGGAAAGACCACGGCTTTGCCCCATTTGAAGGTACAAGTTCCAACATAGAACAACACTGAATGTCATTGGACTTGAGCCTGAAAGGCAAGAAGTCAAATGCAAGAGTGAAATCGATCAACATACTTACAATTATTTGTTTAATATTATTGGAAGAGTATTTTGACTTTTCTAAAACATCAAAACCTTAATCTCCAGTATTATAAAAAAACAAACAATGCAAATGTCATTTTTTTTAAGAAATCCTTATTTACAAAATGTTAATATTTTCTTACTTTCAATGTTCTTGCGAATTTAAAGAATCAAAACTGTGGGATTTTCTGTCCTGAATCTTTGAAAGTTTCTTTTAGCTTGTAAAGAGTGGAACTTTAGCTGCCATTATTCTTCAAATGTTTTCTTTGTAAACTTTCCGTTTAAACATAAAATTTCACGTTATTTTCTGTTGGTAGAATTGGGTTTATGTTGTATTTAAATATATGTTCGTACCGAGTGTTATGAACGTTCTCTTTACAATAATAATCGTCTAAAAATAAAGGAAGTAAAAAAATCCTTAGCATCAACTAATGAACATGGCAGCGGTGTGATATTTGTAATCGTGAAATAATATATTTATCTTTTGGCAACTTTTAGACTGTTTACAATAGCGCCTATACACCATCTAAAATATCAAAATACTTCACAATATCTAAAAGTTTAGTAGATGGTACACGGAACTAGAAATCATTTCTTACAATATTCCCAAAAAAAGGAATCACGTGTTCAAATACAAGAAAAATATAATTAAAAACTTAACCGAAGTACCTTGTCAGTCTTTTTCCTGCAGTTTTTAGATATAAAACCAGTATTTGCCTGAAGTTATTTTTAAGAATAACAACTTTCTCTATACAATTGTCCATTTTGTCAATAGCTCTCTAAACACATATGAAAATGGCGGAAAATATGTTGTCTACCGATAAAGAAAAAACCGATGACACGTGATATCTCAAAATATAGCATAAAAAACGAGTCTTTGATAATCGGTGGAGAACCAACAATACTAAAATTTAGGCAATTCATATCTAAATATAATACAAACTAAAAACATCAACGGATCGAGACGTCACAAAATTTTTTCGATATTATTCGTTTTAACATATATATATATATATATATATATATATATATATATATATATATATATATATATATATTTACAAATGAAGAGAAAGAACAGATTTAGAATCCAAGTTCTCTGGCATTTACATTTTTAAAATGTGCTCAATCCAACTTAGAGCATAATATTTTTTAATGATATTTTTATTAAAATATTTTTCATTGTGACACGGAAATTTCTATGTTTCGAGACTTAATGTTTTTTTATCTCGTCATCAGGCAATGTTCGGTAACTTTGGTGAAAATGATTTACATTTGAAAATAGAAAACAATATGTTTACTTATTAAAGATTTAATATGGAGGGAGGGGAATCCAGATTTTTAGATCTTATACGTATGTCTCTTTCAACTCATCAGAAGGAACGTCAACGCTAAATTTGAAAAGTTTAAAATATAGGCTAGATTTTGGGGGATGTGTGGTACTCTTACATGTCTCTATCATTTTAACGGCTTCAAACCTTACTTCCGGCAAAATTATACATTTATGTTACGAAGCAATATTCTTATATCCTAACATGATTTTATACTTACGTAAACGTTTATTTTATTGATCTGAAGTGTCAACATGATCTATTGTAGGTGTTATATCTTTTCGTAAAAACCTAATTTTATTTGATTAGTTTATTCGTTTTCTATGCCCTATCAACCGTTTGCAGGTTATTCAAAGCCAGAAACAATTTTTTGATAAGAACTTTTTTTTTGGTAATATTTTAGAGATATAAATCTTACTAATTAACCCATACCTGTTGGGTGAAGAGACAGGTTCATACTTTCTAAGCATATCTGCGTGTAAGTAAATCGGGAATTGGAAATCGGCATTCCAATTAACAATTCGGAGACATCCTATTACATCAGCCATACATCCAAGTTTCAAGCACCTGGTAGCGGTCACCGATCTCGGTACTGACCAGGTTCGACGTTGCTTTATTTTGCTGATCGTACAGGAATCGGTGTTTAAACGTGATATCGCCTGAAGTAAAAGTTCATAGGTTTAGCGTAAATCCCGTTGTCCGGCTAATTTAGATTCCGTTTTGTGAAATAAAATTATTTTTATGATGACACCGGTTCATCAGCGAAACATGTCGAAGTAGAAATTTTCGGCTAATGTCGTCTATTTTCTTCTGTTGTCTCTCGATCTTAAAGGTTGTTGTTTTCCGCAAGGCAATATAGAATGAGATATGGAAATAAATAGAGAAATAGACGGAAAGAGAAAGACTGAGTTATAGATGGCATATCTGAAAATATGAATATATATATTATATATATATATATATATATATATATATATATATATTATCATTATTATTATATTTTACATCGCTGCACAAAAATGTCTATGTTTCGGAAACTATAAAATTGGGTTAATACGCAGTTTTAAACCCGCGCTCAGTTCACATTAAATGTTTCAAGAATACTTATATGTATGTGAATTTTGACATGCTTTATTCTAATCTGGCTTGATAAATTTGTTAAGATCTACCCTATTGGAGATATCAACAGTAAAATTTTGGATTCATTCGCGTCGCGGCAGTCATTATTGGCGTTGTTTGCATAGATTTGCTGCGGAACAGGTAGGTGTAATATTCACTTATCTTGATTATTGCGCACGTGTGTACATAAAAATATTTCTTGCGCAGTAATTGAGACAAGTTGAGACAAATTCAGTAACAAAAGCCCGTTAACTACATTCTTCCGCGTTTAGATTTCCGCAGCGAATGTATGCAAACAAAGCCAGTAATGGCTGCCGCTAACGACGCGAATGAATTCGAAATTTTATTATCGATAACTCCCAAACTGTAGATTTTATCAAATTTATCAAGCCAGATTCGAATGAAGCATGTACAATTAAATATAAATGTAACAATTCTGGAAATTTTTAATGCGAACTGATCTCGGCTGCTAAACTGCAAATTAATCTAAAATTGTTCTTCATCAGGCGATGTTAGATAACTATGATGAAAATGATTTATTTGGGAAATCAAAAAACAATTTGATAACTCATTTTAGAGTTAAAAAGGAGAAGGGAAAACTAAGATTCCAGAATTAAAAAAAAAACACATTTGCGGGTATATCTTGATTAACCAATCAAAAAAATGAAAATAAGGTCATAAGGTATGGGTAGGTGGATTATTACTTCAAGTCTAGATAAGTTGACATATTGCACACGTCTAGTACAAACGACATCCTGTTACGAATCTAAAGTTAAGATACTGGAAAGTAGACAGAGTTTTATTTAAGAAAAGGTTAATTTTAAGGAATTTCAAGATTTTTTTAAAAAAATTCGTATAGTTCAGAACTATCTTAAAGAGGCTTCCTGTGTAATTGAAACAATTTTATATATATTTCTAACCCTAAATACGAAACTTATTATGTTGAATGGGAAATAAAGCATGGCAATATAAAAGATAAAAATTGAAAGAATTAAAGAAATATTATTTGGACCCTTATATATTAAGAAAATAATGGATATGTAACTATAATGCGTAGATTTTTATGAAAAATTCGATTAACTATAATTTAAAGTAAACATTATACAATGCCTACAAATTGCTGTTAATTCATTTCTCTGATTTAAGAGAACATTAATTTTAGGAAACTTTATAATATCCAGCTTATCATGTAAACAAAGGAGACATGGGTCATTTAAGGAATTACACGCACACACATACAAATTCAAATGCTTTTGAATTTGTATGTCTGATGAATTGGACCGTGTTTAGTGTTTGAGCCATTTATATTATATTTTTGCACTGTACTGTATATCGGGCTCTAACTGGAAATATATATACCCAAGTATAAGATTGGTGTATACGGAATAAATTCCAATAACCAAAAAATACTATTCTCAAAAGAATGCTCCATACAGAGTGCAAATATAATTTATTCGAAAATTACAACGTAAATATGTTATAAAATCACTGCAAAATAGTCATTTTGTTTCACCACTTCTGGTGTCTTATCAAGTGATCACTTGATAAGACACCAGAAGTGTTGAAGCAAAATGGAATTTTTTGTAGTAATTTTATAACATAGTTATGTTATAATTTTCGAATAAATCATATATATATATATATATATATATATATATATATATATATATATATATATATCATATATATATATATATATATATATATATATATACGTGTGTGTGCGTGCGAGCGTTCGTGTATTTATGTGTGTGTGCGCGCACTAAATAAGTTAACTCAATGTACCTGTACCTTATTTCTATATTCGGTTTACTTGCCGATGCGAAGCGAATATAACAAAATGTTTATCATGGAGACAAGAAAATGCTGGCTATGTAAATTCAATCTCAAAACAATGCGAATTCTTTTTATCCCATTTGCTAAAATGTTAGAAAATTGTCTATCATGTGTCAGAAAAACAGGTTTGACTTGGAGAGAACATAGCAGAATATTTGTGGTGACTCTCTGCCTCGACTGAACATCGGAATGTGAATGATATTGTTTTTTTCTTCGGATAGGATCAAAATATTCACTGCCGACAGAACAAAACGCTAAACATTTTTCAAATATTCAAACATGCAACTGATGGCTATTTTAAGATCCCTACGTTAGAGATCACACGAGCGACCTGATGGACTCGTATTTTCGCATGACTGTCATTCTTTAACTAACACAAAATAACATTTATTGCTAATGAAGATTTCCAAACTTATCTACAAATTCAAATACTACAATAAATACAATTCACTCATAATCCTTTGGATGAGCATGTAGCATAATGGTTATAGTCGTAGAAAGGAAAAAATGGCGTGTCGTTTTCAAATTACAAACAAGGCCGTTGCGTTTGCATTCGCACATATACTTTTGGGAAAGGTATGAATCCATGTCATGTCCCCACCGCAGTCTGAGATCTCTAGATTTACTTGACAACTGCTCTAAGATTTATTTATTTATTTATTTTTAACGGCTTACCACCTTTTTGCAGCTTAGTTAAAGCCATAATCTATTTTTATATTATAAGATTTTGGAGATAAGTGTTACTGATAGATGTTCTAGTAATTAACCCATAGCTGGTGATGAAAACGGATTCATATTTTTTCCAAGTTGTAAATTTATATATCCGAGCTTACAGACTAGGCTCGACGTTGCTTAAATTCGGTGATTGTACGAGAACTGGGCCAAATACGTTAAGACAACACGGAATTTAAAATTAATTGGTGTAGGTTTTGCAACTTCATCCTATAAAAATATAGTTATTATTGAAACTATACCAGTAACCCTATGCGTGATGAGGTCATGACACTATACCATACTTTTTCCAATCATTATTTTCAACCTTTGAGATTGTCAATCTTTGCATGGCTATTCATCTACTTATTTGCCTACTCCAATTAAATGTTTTCTTCCACAGACAGGAAGAAACAAAGAAAACGCATCATTCAACATTTCAGGCATACATGACATCAGTTGTATTTTGTATTTTCACAATAATTGAAAATTGCAGAAAACACCAGTTATGAATGAAATCAATAGGATTAGTCAGAATATGGAAAATTCCTCAGGAAATTCAATCAAGAAACTATCCTTTTTTCCCAACTCCAGAGCCGTATCTAAAATTCGTGCATCTCTCTCTCTCTCTCTCTCTCTCTCTCTCTCTCTCTCTCAATAATTCATTTAATCTCTTAGAAAGAAAGAAAATATTTATTTTCGTTAAGACTTCATACTGAAGATATAAAAACATTGAAGAGCTAATTAAACATCAATCTTATTCTTTTAAAATCTATTCATTCCATTAAGCCATCCTATTATTTATATGACTCATTAAAGCAACCAGATTATATTGTACATGGCAAATCGTAATGTCGAACTTCCTTCAAAAGAATTTATTTCGAAATTACGGCTTTGTGGCGACGAATGAGAAAACACCGTCTTACCTTAAAGAAGAATTAATGTTCTGTGTTTTAAAAAAAAAAGTCAGGAATAAGATTGGGTCAATTTTAGTAGGCTTTGAAATATGCGCTTCTTTACCAGTTTCGAAGAACTAAAACCTTTTATCTCCAATAAAATATTGCTACTTGGTATGTAGAGGCTTTCTTTATGAGTGAATTGCAAAGCAACTATTTGACTTGCTTCGACCATGTTGAGTGGAATTTTGTCAGTGATGTTTTGAAATTACGCTGTGGAAATTTATCGACTGAATTCTGTTTTTTTTTCTGATTTTTATTGACTAAATTTGTTTTAATTTTTCTTTTTGGCAATTTTTAATTCATTTTAATTTTCTAACATTTTAGTCTAATTCTGTCACACTTGTTTCGATCCTTTTAATTTCTAATTTTCGTAATCTTTCCGTGATTAAATAATTGCTTAATTTTCAGGATTTGAAATAGTTTAGTTGTTTCACAAGATTGACTTATTTCTTTTTTGTCCGTTTTTTTAATAAAATGGAAATATTAGTTTGGCCAGAAAGATGACTAACTGAAGCTAAAAGGAGACTTTTTTGGCGACTGGCAATTTTGATTTAAAATTAATTGGTGTAGGTTTTGCAACTGCATCCTATAAATTTGTGTACCCCCGTGTATTTTATGCATTTCTGATATCTAAAACTTACAACACGATTTAGAAGAATGTTTTAATATGCGAAATAGCAATCATGATAAAAGGATACGATTGTTATAAAAATCTGAAAATCGTTTTTACTTAATTTAACAGCAAAGCCAAATAAATATTTTGACTTTCATATTATAGACTTTAGATTCGTTGCACAATGACCAGTGAATATACGGCGTTCAGCTCTTTGTATGGACAGGATAGAAAAAAATGCTTTCTTGGAGATAAACCAAACAGTTACAGTAATTTTTGTCGTTTAGATTGATATATACAAACCTTCATATGATCATTTAGAAGATTTTAGACATATTCATATACAAATACAACATGTTTCCATCTGAATAAGCCATTATATTCTTGTTTCAGAGTAAGAGAATAGCATAAAGGACACAGGAATATACTATAGAAGGAAGGTTAAAAAAATAAAAATCAAGGACTTGTAGAAGGAAGCATCTAAAAAGAGCGAATGAGAGAAGGAGGACATATAAGTTTATTAAGACGATTGAGAAAGTAAAAATAACGAACAAAAATAAAGGGAAGATAAAAGGAAAAATGGAAAAGATGGAGGAAGGACAGGAAGAATGAAAATGAGAGGAATGAAAGTAACAGCATGAACGAAAGGAAATAATGGAAAAGACTGGAAAATGATGGAAAAGACTGGAAAATGATGGAAAAGAGGTATGGTTCAGAAATAACTCCACGCAATAGATGTGATAGATTAGAATATTACATATAATCTAGAAATTAAAGTAAAGTAAATGATATTGAAAGCAGAAAAGAAATAAATGAATGAAATCGAACAAGATAATGAACAATAACGTTTAAAGAATGTTACACATGAAATAAACTGATACATAATCCTTTTGTTTATTACATTTTGAAGTTTTCTATTCCGGAATGTACCGACTTCACAATGACACGTAATTACAGTGATGAATAAAGCAATGTTTAGCATTGTAAAAACGATTTAGATCTTAGCAGAATAACAAATATTAATATTGATACACAAGACTAAAAAAGTTGCTATTTGAAAATGAACATTATGTTCGAGACAATCTAAAATCAAATTGCTTCTTTGCGTTAGACACAGGTATGCATTTGTTTTGCCGATAAAAAATTTAAATCCCATGAATAATTCAGGAAAGTCGGAAAACAATTTCGATCTTTATAGTAGAAGCTGAATAAAAAGGCTTTTCACCACACAACATAGACAATAAATGCAAATGAACCCATCTGTTCTCTTCATGTTTCTTCAGTCAAAATGTCATTTCTGAATGAGCCAAATAGTTTCTATAAATGGAAAAGCGTCATACTCGTATATTCTTGGACGTTATTTCAAAGACAATTTTATTATAATCGCTTCAAATTTTCTATGCTTCTTCAGAACGAAAAACGAAAGGGTTTTCTACTCAGTCATTTTGAGCGTCTTTCGTGAAAAATATTCTAACAGTGAATGGCAGGATTGCAGAAATATTTACAACTGAAATGGTTTCAAGAATTTTAGTCTGTCCTGCTTCCGAGAAAAGCTAATAGGAATATGGGCTTTATTACAGATAATTGATACTATTAAATATTGAAGTGATAACCATCTAAAATTGGATATTATCACGAGATGGGAAAATATCACAGATACTGTTTACTTATCTTGGATTACTTTTCTAATCTATGCCTATTGATAACACAACTTTAAATTACGAAAATGTTTTTTTTTAATTCTGAAATATTGCTTTTTTTTAATTGGGGGCTACAACATACAAGTCAAAGAGAAGATATATTGAATTCAACATAAGTTAGAATCTTACAAAGAAACTATTTAATTTAGATCACTACATGGGACCTGAAAGAACTCCATGTTGCAAAACTTATGCACAGATGATCCTCATAATAAGTCCAGATTCACATTTAAATGATCTATGGTAGCAACCGTGTGTGGTTCACTGTACATCATTCTCGATTACTTTTGAAGTCAGTGTTCTTCTGATAATCCAGGTGCTGCTTTGACGTTATCTCCCAAATGCAGATCCACGTGATCAGCCCAGCGGCGCCTCCTTAGATGTGCCTGAATGAACTGTATGCAAGTCGGTATATATATATATATATATATATATATATATATATATATATATATATGTATAAAACCAAAACCGCCAGACTAAACCGAAAGGTTGATACCAATGCAGGGAATCATTGATCTCCTAATTATATATATATATATATATATATATATATATATATATATATATATATATATATATATATATATATATATGTATATATATATAAATGTATGTATGAAAGTGTGTGTGTATTGCACACAAATACCCACTTGAAAGTTCGTCTATTACACCCGCACCCCAACCATATCAGTTTCTTGAAAATAAGAGGTCATCTCATTGTCTTCATATATTACTGAGTGTTTGAACACTGCCGTCCGCTTTTTTTAAGACTCGGGGACCTAATTAATCCATATTCGCCGTGAATGTGGTACAACATATATCAATATTCAATTTCTTTATCGTGATCCCTACATTTTTACCAGGTCGCATAATGTTGTTGTGAAATATAATATCCAACCCTGAATCTGAAGAACATAAGAAAATAATCCATGCATGAATGTCCAAGAGACTTATACATGCGTGATTTCACTGTGTGATTAAGGCGCTTCCAAACAATACCAAACCAAGCTAAGTATAAGGGAATAGTTAGATGTTTTACTTGATAAGCCGAAAACGAGGAGATTTCTAGCGGCTAGAAATGCCTTCGTATTACTATTATAAATGTGCCTTGGAATGCCGTACAATTATAAATACCAACACGAATGAATGTGCCGTCAGATGAAAATGTATAAAGCAGGAATATTTAAACATGTGAATATTAATATGTACGTTTTACTTCCTCCTCCAGTTGTGTTCACCCAAATATGACCAGTGAAATCTACCTGCGTATGTAGAAATGATTTTACCAAGTTTGCTCTGGTTTTGAGGGGGAAGGCCATTTTGGAATAAGCTATAGATAAAGAATTAAATCTTTTGCACAATATACACACTGAAATAAGTTTTAATGGCCTGTCTAGCCCGAGGAAGTCAGAATCCTGAAAGCCTCACAGTAGAGGTAACACCCAGATGGTTGCATTTAGCGTGAAAATCAAGGATTAAAAGTCTAGTCAGAGAGTGTTTGGGGATAAAGAGAATGAGATGGGTCACTTCATAATCATACATATCACATTTATCTATATTTCCTCTTCAAGTGACAATACCCTGATCACAGCAAAACGAATTCAAATATTTTACTAATCAAGAAATATTATCTGTTGTTGGGTTCGAGAGATAATCTCTTTTCTTCCAAGAAAGGCTTGCTGTTGCATTGTTTTTATCAGATGAAGCCAGACGCACTGATGCAGTCGAGAACAAAATGTTTCAATTTATTAATGAATGATATTACACAGCAATTTATCGAGAGAAAAATATCTTTCAAATTACACTACAGGTTGTACTTTTTCGGTAAGTGAACCGCAAAACAATCGATTGAATAACGTTTTGTTCTTCAGGATTAAACAATTTAAGTAGCGGGTTGGATAAATAGCCACTTTTCACAAAAGTCAAAACTGGTTTTGAATTTGCCAATCGAGATGCCTCGAGTAATCATGTCAGCGATATTAGCACCCGTAGGCAGATATTTGAAAAGGATTCTGATGAGGAACCTGGTCTGGATTTCTCTTTTCATTTCTCTAATATCCTTGGCTGTTATTAACAAAAATATTTTTGATCTTAATTGTGAGCAACCACGACAAAACGGGTTTATTGAAATGACGGAAAACGATTTGTAGGGATTATATAAGTAGCCCAAGACCCGAGAGAAGTGTTTCACGAGGTTACCGTCGTCCAACATCTTCTCTCAGTTCACTGCATTTGGTGCTACATGAACGAATTTGAAAATTACCTTCACTCATCCTATGTACAGACTCAGTAAAGGGATTTTAGTTCCTGGATGTTCTAACAGGTCTTAACCAAGTTTTCCACATACAAATGATTGTTGAGCATATGAATACACACATCCTAAGGATATCTCGCAAGCGTTGTGTTTTAGTATATAGTTCAAGATGGAGAGGCAATAAATCCAAAAATGAAGGAACAGTAACGAAAGCAAGTAATTGATTTCCCTTCTTCAAGAAAAAAAGAAAAATCTATTCTTGTCTTCCTCGGATGGTAATGTTATCCTCAAGAAAGCTTTGCGGATATTCCCCAGCAGTGTGTACTTATTGTAACGGAACAATAACAACAGTTTCAACAAGTCTCCTATGAGATTAATGCCGGGATAAGCAGCGAAATAGCACCTTTGGTTTTCAGCGTGCAATTAAAAACCGGTATTAGTTTAGTCGTGGATTGTTCCTCTTGATGAGATAACAAAATATAATTTTTGTATTTGCTGTTGGGAAACATCTATTTTCTCTACCATTCCTTCTCACTCTTGCTCTCGGAACACTTCCAAGTAATCGTGATATTTGCTTCTTCGCTTCAATCGCCTCACAGCTCTATCTCGTACCCCAATGGGTACGGTATAATTTAAAGAAACCAAATGTATTTTGTCAACCAAAGGAGCTATATGTAGTAACATGTTTTAAAAGAAAATAGACTCTTTGAATTTTCTAATCTTTTGCTGATCGTACTCAGAAAGTTCGTCTTCCTCAGTAAGTCCCAGAGTCTAGATAGAAAACAATTGTTCAGTGCATTGTCCCACAGAACTTACCTTGGGAAGTTTAGGATATCTTTGTTGCAAAATGTTGCGTTTTCATGCAACTATTAGTAACAGGTGGAGCTGGAAGTTTAGAATTGCAAAAAAAAAAGTCCGTTGTTGCAGTTTATCGCCGAATAGACGCAGTTAACCTTAAAGTTTACATGAGGTCTAGGCTCCAACAGAAGCAATAACCCTCCTCCTCTAGTACACACAACACTCGTTCCTGCTCTTGCCAACAAATGGGGTCTTTTATAGCTACTCGGTCGCAATTTCCGTGCTCAATGTTCCCATGCGCTACATTCTCTAGTTCCTCCAGTACAGACCTTTTACAGCTAAGACCCTCTATACCATGTAAACAGGGTGCAAACCATCCCTTCCTATTTCATTGGTAAAAAGAAACTTCCATACGGAAACCTTACATAGAGCCGCTGATTGCTGGAACAAGCTTTCGACAGAATAATTCCACGATCACTACAATTTTATCTTTAAGTCTAGGGTCAAGTTTTCCACCCTACATATACTCAGATCTTTACGTACACAAGGCAACACAAGTTATTAACACTCTACCTTGAGTGGCTCTTGAGCTTTCTACTGGGCGAAGATAGCGTAAAAACATCACGAAGTTGAGCCAGTAATTTTGAAATAGATTGCAATAAGTAGTGAATGTTTTTTGTATTTTTGTGTTTTGTTGTTAGGATAATTTTTGTTTCTTTTTAAATTTTATCTATTGCTTCAGTACAGTTAAACCACCATGTATTTTCCCACTTGGTTCGACGGCAATAATTTTGGGCTTCCCTATAATATATAGCGAATCTTTATAATATATGTATCCATAATAATATATGTACCCGATCTCCCATCACTTGAATAGTTAATTCACCAACTATAAAAAATCATATTGCGAATTACATTTGACCTGCTACACTTGTGAGATTAAATTATTGTACGTACCTCCACAGTGATGAATCTTTAATGCATACTACAATAGCATTCCCATTTGCCTCTTTTGCGTTTCCATTAGTTGTAAGATTGAATTTGTCTCAAAGAAAGTTTTCAAAATTTCTTTATATCCTTTAATAGCAAGTTGATTATTTTTAGAGCATTGCAAGATAACATGGACGTCTCACTACTATGCGTAAAAATCAAAGATTATTCGATTTCTTTTCAAATACAATGTTGATATATTCAAGAAACATAAAATAGGAATCCGATCATGCCATTTATTCCTTTTCAATCAGAAGTTATTCTTGTTGAGCTAAACATTTTTTCTCACCAGAATTTCTTTTACATTTATAAGTCTACCATTACTTTATGCAAGGAATACTGCTGCAACATCTGATCTGTTGCTTCTCGAGATTATCGATAAAAATCCAAATCCGTTATCAGTCCTGACTTGGTATCTCGCATTCAGTACCTTTCACATCACCCTAACGTAGCTTGCCTGTGATTTTTTCTATAAATATTTTCATGATAATTGTTCCGATATTTTTCTTTTGTTCAACGACTTCACGTATTTAAGGCCAGTAATAGATGGTAGGTAGGTTTCATCATTTACTGTATAAATTGTGAGTGGTACTCATAAGTTTTATGCTAATGGTTTCTTCTCTTGCATTGTCATTTGTGGAACTCGCTTTCACTTCTTGCTTTTCTGTCAACTACGATCTTCAAACATTTAAATGCAACGTTAATTCTCTGCATAATTCCTGTTTTACACTGATTTCTGTTTCTTTCATCCTATCTAACACCTTGCGCCTTAGTAGCTTTTAATGCGTTGCTTGGCGAAATGAGAAAAAAAAAGTGAAAGCTTAGTTTTACCTATTTGATTCATGTAACATCTTTATATGTAATACAAATATGCCTTAACAGATTATACTTTCTTATAGCCATTGACTTCATTATTATATTTATCGCTGTAGAAAATTCATACTTTACAGTTGCTTCTATTTAGTCTCGTTCAGATAGTTCATATTCCTGTGTGGCTATCCATAAACACATCAATGTAAACCAATACCAGTTTAAAACTGTTGTGGATTCCGGGATGAAATCCGGTCTCAAATGAATGACAAACGCAGGAATGAAATATAGCAAATACATGTATTGACGCAATAATACAATTTGTAATACGGTTAGTAGATCCAGAAATGCGGTTAGTAGCAATAATATAATATATATATATATATATATATATATATATATATATATATATATATATATATATATATATAGTCTGGTAAATTCAGTATCGAAGTAGGACTTCCTTCTGAGTCTACGTGCTTGCAACTGTGACTCCTACAAAGCGGTTACCTCACACTCTGACTGTATCAGTATATCTCTCCCGGGTATTCACCGGAAACAGTACAGTGTACACACTGGTCGAGTCCACTTGTATGAAAAAGGGGTGGACCCCATAACAAAATCCAACTTCAGATCCAGTATAATAAGGTATTTTACATTTTCCTTAAACCTTTATTTCTCACTGTCTCTAAATACTTTATTCGCTGTATAATGTTTTTCAAGCTGTTCATATTTACACTGAATTTTTCGGTTTATTGAAAGATATTATTGCAAAGAAATACGATGAGGAGAAAGCTTCTAAATCTGAAGATTCAGTTATGAATATGAGCTATAGATCCTCATTAATGACCCAGAGTTTTCTTCATGAAGCTTCTGTGTTGCCATTGGTAGACTAACTTCTCATTTAACATGTAATTATACTAGTCTAAGATTATAGCTGTCACATTCTTGGTTTCTTGTAAAAAATCTACTATGAAATGGATGCATAAAGATGGCTGCATGTTTGAGCGTGTTGATTTAATATTAAAAACGCGGTTTGTGTTTGTTCGATTACGAATATCTAATTCTTTCCCCTACTTGATTCCAGTGAAGTAGATATTTTTATCTTTGCAAGTGAACTGCTCGACTTACAGTTGCTTGGAATTTGGCATACATCTTATTTTCTACAAGCCGTCAAACCCTTTAAGAATTGCGAATATACGTTGCAGTTTAATAATGCGCAACTTTATCGTGAACCTTTCATTATTATTCTCCTCGGTTTGAACAGTAGCACAATAATGACTCTTGTCGATATAAATCTATTCGACTGAATTTGTTGAAGAGCATACTTGATCATTCATAAGAATTCTTAAATTTAGGTTTAAAACCTGAATTTAAAATATCACTTATATGGAGCAACATAACTCTTCTCAATATTATAGTTTTAACCTATTACATAAATATCTTGTCTGTTTCATATGTGGTTGATAACCACTAGCAGTAGTTTTTGTTTTGTTAATTCCCCGGTGAAGCCTTTTGTACAATGAGAATTTTGCATGGATGGGGCCTTAGAAGTGAAGCGGACATATGCATTAAAAACTATGTAATTTTTAGGAATGTGGTGAAGTAAGCTCCTATATAGGGGTCGAATATGGGCACCTTGACGTGGTGTAATTGTTAACAAGTTTGTCTCGCTAAATCCAGTACGACTGAGTATTGGGTTTTATACTCACTGAGTGCTCCATAATTTCGGCCTTGTGCAACAGCTTATCTAAACTTATTAAATTTCTATAACTATGAGTATTTCTGCACTTCTCGCCAAATGTATCCACCTCGCTTAATGTAATAATCTTAGTTTATAAAGTTCGGTAGAATAACAATATAACTTAAAATTCAGTCAGTTATGTACCATGCGTGATACCCGCTTAGGCGATCATGTATCTTTCGATACATGACTAACGAGGCAGACGTTTCCCACTGTATGTTGCCATTTCTTTCTGTGGTAGACCAGTTGTCATCCAAGACTATAGTTGAGTGGAGAAGAAGAGGACTCATATAATTACCAAGGTTATTAGCAAGTAAGTGAATGTAATGAATTAGAATGAAACTCGGCTCTCCGATTTCTCAATCCGAGCGGCTATCCATTACTCCTCTGTATCTCCTCTTAAAATTGCTATATTTTAAAGATGTCTTTCCGTAACTCACTAAATTTAATTTAATAATTTTCCACAATATTTTGTTTGCCAAAATTTTGTTTTCCTGTATAGACGAAAGGTCTTTGATCTTGTTCCATAATTGATTTGCATGAGTAGTTAAAAACTAAATCTGGTTTACTAAAGTTGCTGGTAATCGCCATGACATCAATGTACCTCTCGCTCATAGGATTGCCCCGAAATGATGCGTTAAGTAACTGTCTACCTGACGTCAGATCATGCTGAGTAATCAGAAACTCCTTGATACTGTTCAAATTTTTGAAGGTGCTTTTTCAAACTTGGCCTAATTTAAAATATTTATTTATTTGAAGAGAAAAAAAATCGCCAACTCATTACTGAGATAAGTCTAATCCAAAACGAATGAGTTGTGCTTATAACGTTGTCGTTATACGTTACTAATTAAAACACCAGCCGTAGAATTAATTTAACTCCACACTTCGTTAATTTCTTGTTTGCTTGGTATCATTGATTATTTTGTCTCTTGGGTTGTTATTTTTATATTTACCTGTCATATGGTATTTCTCATTTTCACAGCCTTGTCGCAGTTGACTCAATCACCTGGATCTGCCTAGGTCATGTTAATCTGGATTATTATTCCCAGTTAACATCCTAATTCTCCAGTGGGATGGAATCATTTGTATATATTTAGGTTATGATTTGGACACAATATTTGCAGACTGATTATAAGCATTACATTATTTTCAGGATAAGATCAATGTTAAACATCCTTGACACAATATCTGGTGTCTCTAAATTCCGTCGAGCTGATTCTTGATGGTTGTCAATGAGTTAAAAATAAAATGCCATACGAAATTTTTGTTCCCATGACATCACGGCAATGCTCCCTTATCCTCTTAGGAGTGCTTTGAAATTATGAGGGTAAAATAACTGTCCACCCAATCTGGATCCTGGATCCCTTTGGACACCCAATAAGTAATCAGGATTTTCTTTACACTGTTCAACATTTTAGACGTCCGTGTTGAAACCTGAATGTAATTATAATTGTTAGATTCAATTTAAAGGTAAGTGCAGCCAACAAATTGTTAAAATAACGTTCCACCATACAAAATTGTGTCATATGCATCTCTCACTGCTGTTCAGGAAATTTCGTATTGTCATATTTATGATATTTATGTTAACCAGGTCAGGATTAATAATCATTCCTGATTGTCATCCTGCTTTTTCCATGGTGATAAAATAATGGTAGTCAGTGAAGATTTGGACGCAGTATGATTAGATTTATATAATAGTCATAGCATGAAAGTTTACTTGTGCCCCACTTGAAGCTAAAGAACAGTAATTATATGATCTGATGTTCCCTTTGAAATGCGTTTTCTTTAAATTTATTGCTATTAAAATAAGATGGTGCTACTTGAAAATTATTGCAATATCTTCCAATGGAAGTTCAATTCCCAAATGTTGGCAGGCAATGTTCATAAGTACCAATCAACGAGGCAATAATTTTCCTGAGTTTCTTGATGCGATTCATTTTGCCGATTTTAGCATTTCGTACTCTTCAAGTGTTAATCCGAATTGCACTTCTTTCTTGGGTTTCTTGCCAGTGTAGGATTTTTTCCGGATGTCTGTGTGTACTCTGCAGTCCATAGAATAGAATGAACAAAACCAAGGCTTGAAGTAACTGTTCAACAGATTTTATTTGTAGTTAAAATAAAGAGAAAAACTTTTGTATTTTGTGGGGTAAAAGAGTTTGGTCTCTCAATTAAGAAAGTTCTTCCCTTGAGTAGATGTTTCGTAGAGAGACCTCTCGGCTTGTGAATGTGAAATCTGAAGTCAAGCTCCCAGAACACACCACGTGTCTTCCGCAGTAATGTCTGGGAGTAATCCTTTGAGCTGGGTATTGAAGGTAACGGCCGCTGAAAAGGAAAAGTGGAAAAAGAGGCCGAATATGGCTCGGTCAGCGTTTTTATGAATTCTGGGTCTTCTGGTTGTTCCCTGATAATGACTTCCGCTGCTGCTACTGCTGAATCGAGCAAAGTAAGGAAGCCCCCACATTCCACAATAGCCAATAAGTGTGATAGTTATACCAGTTTACAGAAATTATCTTCAAATCTTGTGTGAAAATGACATTTTCTTGTATTAACTGACGGCTATTATTATGCCCCTCTCTTCTTCCTATGTTACATTTTCTATTTTCTTTCTCGACCTTATTGCCTGAAATTACTTTCTCATAATTTATTCCAGTTTTTCATCATAAAAAATGAAAATTACCGAAAACCAAGTTTATTGCTGAGGGAATTGTGGGACAAGTAGAAACAATGACTTAATTTCGTTTTAACTTAGTAGAAAACTGTGACACAATACGTCCACAACACACAATTGGAGCATCCAGGAATTAAAGTGGATATAGCATGGTTTTTATCTGGGTCGGAATACAGCGAATTTTTTTTTGTTTGTTTGTTTTTTTTTTAAGATAAATCCATGTATATCGCCACGAAACGAAATATAAACACAAACCTTTAAATCCATACTTAACAGAAAATATTAATTTTGTTCTAAATATTGTATATTTTAAATAAAATAAAGTTATAAATAACGTATAAATTTATTTAAAATATCGTTTTAAAGCATGAGAAAAGCTACAATCTAATCTAATTTAAATAATTTTCAATAAATTTATTTAATGTAAGATATATACGAATGATACAACGGAAAGTGAAATCTCTTTATTCGATGATGTCAAAATTTCTCAAATTTCTCTAACGATTTTTGCCTTAGAATTTATATCAAAGAAAATACTTCTATACTAAAAATCAAAAAGAAAAATACAATTTAAATTTTTAGGCAATAACATAATTTTACATAATATATTAAAAATATAATTATAGACTTGAAAGTCAGTCTTAACATAAAATCAAAATATTTTTTTAATTCTCATTTTCTTTTTCTCATTCACACCAAATTTTTCTTTCATTTACTGATTTTTCAGTGTATTATAGTAGTATCCCTGCTATCAAGATTTTTTTATGTTCAGGTCTATCCAGACTTTGATTTATTTTTACCTATGTAAACGTATTTCTTGAATGTTACCAATATCAATTTGAGGTTATGCCAGAAGTCTGATGTGATAGCCAAACAAGTGGTCACCTAACACCCCGGACTGCAACTCTCTTGCTTATTATGTGTGGGGCTCTGCTGAGCGAGAGACCAATAAAAAACATTTGTAACACCAAAGAAGAATTGAGGGCAACGATTATGTCAGTATTTAATGCAAGAACATGCCCCTTAATGATATCCCATTAAATTACTATTCATTGTGAATAAGTGAGGATGTTTTTAAAAAATTCCTAGGTTTATTATTCTGCGAAAAACACAGATTTCAACGTTCAAGTGTGGCACGTTTATAATTTTATTACAATATCTTAAGAAACTATAAAAAATAAAACTTTAGTATACAAACACACACAGATGTGATCCGACAATGATATAGGTACATATTATGAACAACAGATGGCCACTAATTCCCTTTAAAGTACTCCCGTTGTGACGTCAGCCACTTAACACAGCGCATTCTAACAAAATACAAACTTGGCAAGCACTACCAATAAGTGTTTAAGGTTCAAAGTTCTACAACTTAATATCCAACTAGATTAAAGCGATGATTCGTGAATTTGATATGAGACGAACTGTGACGTCAATCTCTTGACAGGGTACTGTAAAACTAAACTCAGTGGAAACAACGCAAGAATTAACTGAGCAGTACTACCAAGAACTAGATGAGTTATCTGTAGATATGGATGACAACTATCTATTTCCATAAATTAAACTGCACATTTTTTCAAAATGTTACCCACATCAGTAAGTGCCTGAAAGATCGGAATGCTGTGGTAAAAACAACAAAGATGAGAAAATCCGAGTGTAAATAATGTGTATTTTGATAAAATATTCTCGAAATTCACGCAAAAAAGAGAATCCGCTATTATAGATTTAATTATAAAAAATCTATTATTGTAGGTTTCAATTCATAAAACATTAATGGGAAGATGGGCATGAATTTAAATGAATCCTGCTTTTCAAACTTTTTCTCTCATCTGATCTATGAATATCAGTTCCAGCAGCATCACATTTAATTAATATATATATATATATATATATATATATATATATATATATATATATATATATATATTCATGAATCATTCATACAAAAACAAATATAAAGGTTAATGATTTAAATGGCGAGAATACATCTTCGCAAACAATATAAATAAGATACATCAACCCCGAACCTGTATATGAATGATATGATCCCGGTTCATAAATTCCAGTTGCATAAGGTCTTAAAATTTAAATTCAAACTCAGCGTTGTGACCGCACGTTCAAAAACAATAACACATTTCTCATAGCATTTTTTCGGATTACATCTCTATTTTCGTTGCCCTCTTATTACCGAGAAGTAAAAACAAGAACAAAATCTATTTCCATACCTGAGGATGTCTGTAGGAACAGACAAAAGCTTGTAAAATTAAAAGACCTTATGCAACTGGAATTTATGAACAGGGATCATATCATTCATATACAGGTTCGGGGTTGATGTATCTTATTTATATTGTTTGCGAAGATGTATTCTCGCCATTTAAATCATTAACTTTTACATTTGTTTTTTGTATGAATGATTCATGAATGTATAAATTATAATTTTCACCTTTAAATTATATATATATATATAATATATATATATATATATATATATATATATATATATATATATATATATATATATATATGAAAAGAAAGATATGGAAAAGAAACATTCATCAATCTAAGAGGTTTTAACTTTTATTAAAGCTTTAATAAAAGGGAAACACGTTAGAGCGATAAACTTTTACTATTTGTTCTTTATCTTATTCTCAAGGATTCCTTCTATATTTGATCCCAAGTCATCTTTTTTTTTCTGTTTAAGTACCGTGTCCTTTCAGGACGTAAGTGATCGTGTCTCTCTACTTCCCTCTATACCTTGTAGCTGTCGATAAGTTTCGTCCTTCTGCCACCTCTCCCCAGGCCACGTTCCTATCATCCACCTGCTTAAGCCTTCATTCACTTACTCGCGTTAAGTCATGCGTTGCTTTCCCTTGTCTCTCTTTCCCTCTATTCTATATATGAGTATCAGATTCTCCAAGACCTCCTTTCTCGTTACGCGTCCCAGAAACTTCAGCTGCTTTTTCCTGGCGTTAAGTATAATCATTGTTTGTATCCTCTTCAAGACAGCATCGTTGCTCAAACTCGGTCCATGATATCCTCAGCATCCTTCTGTAGCCTCTAGTCTCTTCTTCATCTTTGAGGCGACAGTTCAACATTCCCTGTCACAGATGTCACGTAACAGCTCAGTACTCTTTTCTTTGTTACCAAAGGGATCCTCCTGTCTCGCAATACTCGTGATTGGCCATCCCAATCTGTCTATGGATCTCAGTATCGCACTTGCCGTCCTCTCTCAAAACACTTCCCAGATATTTAAACTACCGCACATAGAAAGCCTCCTACAGAAGGTAGCGAAAGGCAGCGAGAAGAAGGGACAAAGCATAAACTACAAGACAGAATGCATGGTCATCAGTAAAAGAATGAACCCAAAATGCGCTTTGTAGGTCGGGGATACATAATAGATATTGATAGAATAAAATAGAGATATCAATTATAACGGGGTCTACATATTGGCAGGTTTCAAGTACGAAATATCTCCACTTTCCTATCGTCTAGAGTTCATAAAATCCCAGGTTATTCGAATTTGTAATCATTATACCGTTTTTTTTTTTGTTTTTTTTTTCGGTATTTATACACCGTCTGATATCTGAAAAAGAAGTGTAAAAATTTGTTTTGATCCGTTTTTTTTTTTTCTCAACACTTTGGACTGTGTTTTCTAAAGGGAAATAATACTGTATATCTTTCCACTTTTTTCCTTTTTATTTTCACTCGTCTACCAAAAGTGTAATTTCTGTCGGACATGAGAGATTTGGTTCATTGTAAAACGATTTTACGGCCTCCTTCAGGTATGTCGAATTTTGATTTGGTAATTTATTCGAAGAATTATTTGTATACGTTTGTTTATTTAGATTTCTTTACATCATTCTCTATTGAATACACTCATTCTTCAAAGAAAAATGTCCATTGTAAGTATTAGACTGATATAAAAATAATCGTGTTTAAACACCAAATTTAAAAACGTCTAAATAAAAATTTATATACTTATGTTCATCCAATATAAGATCCAAGACCTAATGAAGTGTAACAAATTTCACAAGATTTGGCACTCGAACCTTCCATCCTTCTTTAAAGTACAAACCTTTCGAACATTGATTGAACCAATCCTACTGTATGGATAAGCGACTTGGGCATTATCTGCTCGTCTTGAACGACTACTTGATGAAACATATGCAAATCTACATAGAAAAATTCAAAACATCAGTGGAACATCCCATACAACGCTTAACATAATTTAGGGAGAACTGAGAAAAAAACGATGACAGTTTACCGGTCTCTGCAACTGAGCGGACAGGGAAATCCTCTCAGCCTTACTCCTATGAAATCATTCTGGGAATGTCTTCACACAAAAATTGACATTCCAGACACTATAGCTCGAGACTCAGGTTTGCACATTCGGGGATCTGGGGACAGCAATGCAGCACCGAACAGCGTGGAAAAGGCTTGTCAACGGATCTCCAACTAACCAAAAGTCGAAGGATGGTGACGGTGATGATGAGCGTAGGAAAGGACAAGTGAGGTTCATGAGGTTATCCAGGAATGATAACATTTACCAACAATTCCTGGGAGCAAGCTATCCGAATTAACTTCTTTCCCACTAATAGAATAGGAAGGGAATGATGATGATTCAGTCTTGTGTATGTGGTATGGTTGCAAAGATCAAGGTAAGTCGGACCAAGGAATGTAGCTCGGCAGCACGTATGGCATGGAAATAGAGATAGAACAGCGGAAGACTCGCGACGATTCATCTGATGTAGAGGGTTCTTAGGGTTTGAACATATTTAATCACTCATAAGGCCGCCTATCATATTAGGCAAGTGATGAATCAGTAGATCCAGCCCAGATATGGCAGCAATACTCGTTTTCTGATCAGAGGTGAGATTAGTTGTTAGGTGCTGTTCATCCAAATTTCTTGAGTTGCACCTATAAACACTTGTCATCCGCATAGGTATTCGATAAAGTATGTATGTTTTTAGATAGATCATTAATATAGAATAGAAACATGGTAAGACTGGAGAGAAAACCATCAGGTTTTGATAATTGAGAAAGCCCTTCCAGGGATTACATAATCCTAGAGAGTTTATGAAGCAGCCGCTCGATGCCACACCCTGTAAAAGACCTACGACTGAAATAAGGACGAGATTATCTAGAGTTTTGAAAGTCGGTTTATTCTAGTGAGAAATAATCCCGGACTCTTTAAACTGAGGATTTTCCCAAGACGTCTGAAGTTTGTTGACGGCTGTGCAGGGAGTTTTCAAGATGCATAATAGGGATAATCATTAGGAGAGAATTATGGAAAGCAAACTTAGACCAGTTCGATCAATTCATACAGGTTTATTTGTCAGACAGGCGGCCAAAAGTTTCATTGAGAAAACCAGTCCTTTTTAATTGGCCAATGCTGGATAAATACATTGCAACCGTCTGTCAATTTATTGCAAAGTATCACTTCTTGGAAGTTTTTGTTAGGATTACATACATTCTTGTGTATATATATATATATATATATATATATATATTATATTGTATTTTCTATATAACGGATGTAAATTGGCGTCTAAAATACGCAAAAATGAAAATAACACTGACATCTCATTATAACAGATATATTTACCAAAACTACGCAAATATATTGAAATACTAAAGAATAAATTTATTCAATAAAATCGCCAATGGCTTCAACCACGGCCTCCAGATGACTTCGGAATCTATTGCAACTCTTCTGAACGGTCTCCTTGTTTAAGTTGGTAAATGATGACATAATCTTTTCCTTTAGTTCGTCTTTGGTGTTACAAAGTATTTTGTTCGTATCTCGCTCAACAGCGCCCCACACATAATAAACCAGGTAATTGCAGTCCGGGGTGTTAGGTGGCCACATATAAGGGGTGATGTAGTTGCATATATTGTCTGACAGCTATGACTGGGTTCTCCTGCTCGTATCGCATTGTGCAGAGTTTTCTTGCCATATATAGTCTTCCAGCAGCCACCCTCTTGGTTCAGGCGGGGCAAATTGCGTGATGGTACTCTTTTTTCACAGACGGTGACCCTACTCTACTGTGCTGTCGACAAAATCAAAAACAAACAACGCATATGCGCGAAATTAAACATATAATATAGCGGCAATTTACCCACCGCCCCATCTAGTACACACACACACACACACACACACACACACACACACACACACACACACATATATATATATATATATATATATATATATATATATATATATATACACACGCTCAATGGCCAATTAAGTGAACAAATGCACTATTATGCAAATTTCTAATCACCTAGTTATGTCGCAATTTAATGATTACAGGTATTAAACATGCGTATGTGTCAAATGCTAAATTAACTAACTCCAAATGCGTCAGGGTCTTTGGTGCCAGACGAACAGGTGTGAGTTTTTAAAATAATTACATATCTATGAGGACTTTCACCTACAACGATAACTTGTATGATAAAAAATATTCCAGTCAGAGAATATTCTGTGGGCGGGAATATCTTTTTGATGAAAGGTTAATGGCCAGACAATTACAAGCGAATAGAAAGGCAATAGCAGCTCCAAAAGCTACACCTTACAATAAATAAAAGCAACTCTGAAAGCACATGTTGAGTTTTGAAGCAGATGGTCTACATCAGCAGTAGACGGTGTCGGTTGCAAATCCTGTCGGGTAATAACAAGTAACTGAGGCTAAAATTTGCTAGTTACAAGATTTGGGCAATAGAACACCGAAAAAAACGTTGCTTTTTCATCACACTCCAATTTTGCAGTGACAACATGACAATAAACTCAGAATCTGGCATAAACACCAAAGTATGGATCCTTCCTGTCTTGTATCAGTCAAGAAATTTTCCTTGGTATATATTGCGGGAATATGTACCACTTCAAGGATGTTTTAAATGCTACAGACGACCTAGCTATTTTGGGTGAACATGTACCTCAGTTTATGACACCATTGAATCTTTTGTGGCTATTTCCATCGTAGAATCCTTACCAAGAAAAACGGATGCGATCCTAAAGGCAAAAGGTGTTCCAACTCGATACTAGGAAAGTATAGTCAATAAAGTGATACGGTGCGAGAGGTTCCTGAAATGTCAATTCGATCAAGAAATCTTTCTTTTTTTCCTTTATTCATATTTTTAATACCTCCGTGTTATCAAGTTAATGATGAATGACAACCATATTAAAAAATTTAAACATATTTAAGAATCGGTGATAGTCAAAAATATCGCTGTCAGTTTTCCTCCGTTTTCAATATGCATTCTAAATTTAGTATTTACTGAAACAACTACTTTATTTTTATTTTTGCCATCTACCAAATAACCAGTAGTGTGCGTTTTTTCAGGAAATATGTGAAAGTAATGACTACTGAAATTTGAAACAACACTTCGTGGAAGTAAGTTATGTTGGGAATTTTTTTATAAACTTAGGAATGGACTAATTTAGTCAGTGCTCATTTTCGAAAAGGACTGATTGAATATCCAGTGTTTCATCGACAACTGCGTACAATCAGGACAGGCATGACAGGTGAAATTGTCTTTTTTTTAATTGCTTTTCTTAATTAATTGGGTTTTAGTTTAATGTGCTATCCATTACACCATCTTTTCCCTGTATATCCATGTCATTGACTTTTGAACTTCCTCGTGAATAGAATAATAGTTCGGTGGTTTGGCGTCTTAACTCTGGAGAAAGTCTAAATTCTGATTTTCAATTCGGCAACATATAACATATAAGGATTGCTGAAACATAATCTTACTAAGATCAATTTTCCTGATGTGGCATTAAACTTTACTTCCTTTTCAGTCCATTCTTTCTAACATTTCAGACTTTTATATCTATGAGAAGTCATGTTACTTCCACACAATTGCATCATCCCCATTTCATTCCTATTCCAAATGTAAGGAAAATATTCCACTTAGAGTTTTTTCCCCAAGAACTGATAGTTTGTGGAACATACTCCTGCGGGGTTGTTCCCCTGTATACTACAATCTGAACGCCTTCTAGGTCAACCATTATATTTCCTCGTTATTCTTATAATCTTCAATTCGATCATCTGTTCTGTCAATTGTATCACACATCTCATTCATCATAACCATTTTAAACGTAACCCTCTAGATTAAATGGCTTTTAAGGCTTGCATCAGCATCTTCTAGGTTAATGAATGCCGAATGTTTCTTCATAAGGTAACTGGTAATATCATCATTAACATTAGATAAACTTTATAAAAACGGACAGTTATTTTCAGGTGTGTTTCTTCCTATTTTACTGTTTCTTCACATTTTGATTTTCTCACTGAAGTGTTTTCTTTGATCTTTTATCATCGTTTTAAACGAAGATTAACTCTCTTGATGAAGCCTTCTTTTTGGAAATATTTCACGATTTTTTCAAAATATTTTGAATATTTTCCTTTCTTTTTATTTCTTTTCCAATAGTTCTATTTGGTCATTTTTATCTCAGACTTGTTTTTCTGTAGAATTAACTTGAATGTACTTAATGTTACTTAATTTTTCGTTTGAAAGAAATTAGTTTGTCAGAATGAAACCGACCTTATGCTTTCAAATCACTACATATTTTTATTAATATAAGACAAAGCAAAATATTTTCATTCTCTTTTTCTCATTATTTTGATAAATATGTGAAGCAGTACATCTGAAACAAAACGCTTATTCATAGATCTTAAGAAAGACATCAAACTAATATTTAATAAGAATTTATCTACGTTAAAACTTTGAATTCGAGACCCAAGCTTTTTTAAATAGATAAAGATACAATGAAGAAATAAGAGGAACTTGCATAATTTCCAGAGCTTATCTACGTTTCTTGTAGAATGCTGAATTCTAGATATTCTTCCGGACTCATTGGGTTTGTGGCCATATTACGTTGAAACACCAGTTTTTGTACGATCCACAAGGTTAGGCAACGTCGAGTTTTGTCATTAACTAGATGGGTGAGCTTTGGGAATAACAGGTGCTGTAAGCGTCGGTGTTTGGTTAGTGTAATAAATAGGGTAATAAATACCTGCTCTGCAATTGGAAATATGTGAACCGAGTTCCAATTCCAGTCGGGTTCATTATATTCACTCTACGCGTAAATGTCCTTGGGAAAAGTCATGAATCCACTCCGCACCACTTAGGGGTAAGTTTGTAGGTCATGTAGCAGTGAAATCATTATTATATACAAAAATTATCATATTTTCTGGCTTTAAATAATCTGCAACAAATCAGTCAATCACTGATGAGTTTAAAATGATTACAACTAACTTTTTTTTTATTATTGTTATCTTAAACACCATGTGGCTGAAATAGATTTTACTGTTCTTGTCTTAAATTCTGGGAGGAAGAGTTATCATTATTTACACTATTTATATTTTTCCTCATCTCTGTGGTTGCTATCACATTTCGGTTGTTGTGCTCTTCGCTCTTCATCGGGTTTATGTCGTTTTGAGTAACCTACAAGAGATTCCGAACTGAACTGTTTATTTCATCTACGGGACTAGAGTGTTCCCATTCCGCTGCCCATGACTAGGGATATCTAGTCTAGGGACTGAACTCAAAAACTCATGAAATTCGCACATACCAACGTTTCAATCCAACAGGCTATCATTCCCTAAATCCCTCAAAAATGTACATGAAGTTCAGACTTCATGGAGATGATGTGGTATGATGTGCGAATGAACAATAGAAATCTTTCAGTAAAAGGGATAGAACGATTTGGCCAATGATTGTGCAGTTAATTGTTAGGACAGTAATGTGCAGCCCACCCGATTGTCTTCTGGCGTCTTTGATGCATTTATCACTAATAAGTTAACGTAAAATGTCATTAATAAATACTAATCCTCATATGGCTCAGTGGATGAAGGCATTGGTTAGATTCAATGACTAGACCCAAAGAGTTATGAGTTCAGTACCAGGCTACCGCAGTGGTAAACCAAAATTTGGAGAGTTGAGTTAAAGAGAAATAAATAAGACATCCAGAAGGGGTATGGCAAGTGGAACTAGAACAATCTACTCCCATGTATGAAATAAAGGGTTCGATTCGAAATTCACATCACCGAAACTTTGTGAATAAGAAGATAAAGATAACAGTCTGAATAATCTAAATAATGTAATAAATACTAATTGTTTACCTTCACTTGGCTGACAGTAAGAAATTCACATTTCAAATTTAAATTGTTTATTCATTTAAGATGCTATATTTAGTATCTATTTTAAATACAAGGGCCATAAAAATGACTTAAAACGGTCGTACATTGCGGATTATACTTTTCCCTTTTTTTTGGAAATATAATTTTTTCCTCGTAAATATACTATGAGGATTAATTTTCTTTTTTATTACCTCTGTCTGAATTCCTGGTATGAAGAGTTACCAATATTTACACTATTTATACTCGGTCTATTGACCTAATCTTTGTTTTTGTTATCAAAACAGTTTGGTACCCGCCGGTCTTCATCAGGGGTATATCGATCTGTGTATATCGATCTGTGTAATCTACAGAGAATTCTGAATTAAACCCTTTGTTTAATCTCATTATTACTCTACTGTCCATGTCTAGGTATATCGTCTAGTTTTTTTGTTTTTTTTTTTATTTAAGTAAAAGTCAGGTTAGATTTTACGCACAGAGCTCACTAAAGAAAATTGCCCTACGGAATTAAATTAGAGTTGGTTTGTGAATTTGGTGACAGTAATTTTGAATTCAATCCCTGGGCTTTTGTTTGAAATTGAATGCTTCTAGCTGAAAATAAGAATATTCATATTATCCTCATTCAATATGCATTAAATAGGAGAACAGACCGGGATCTCAAGCCTTATGTAACAACCAGTCTACTAGATGGAAAACTCTGAATTCAGAACCGTGGAGTAGCCAACATTAGCCATTACCTGATGGGAAAGAGCATTTTCTTCCCGATGATGATACAAAAAGAGCAGCGAAAAGTTGAAGAGAGCCATGATCACCGAAGTCCTGGAGAAACGCGATATTAAACAATTTAATCTGAACTTGGGAATTGATTCTGATATCAACACCGATACTGCTACGCTGCTTGCAAACTTAGTATATACTTACAATATTAACAATCTGCTAAGGTAGCTTCATAACCATTAATTTGTTTAACGGGAAGGCGTTTTGTTAAATAAGTTTATAGACATAAGCTTCATCTGCGAACTCAATAGAACATATTAACAAGCCAGAACGAAATAAGATTTCTAAAGATTTTAGGATTTTTTTTGTTATTTAATCCTTTTTAACGTTGTTTCTTTTTTTTTTTTTTTTATTTTTGCTAGTTTTCTTTTAGCTGCTGAATAAACAAACATTACGCTCGACTTTGTTTTCTTCCTTTTTAGCATTTTTTCTTTCCGATTCTATCAGTTTTCAGTTAGTTTATTCTTTTTTAAAATTATATTTTCTCCTTTTTAATACACTTTTCGAAATCCTAATGTTTTTTTTTTCATTTACCTGCTGCTTCCGAAATTTTATTTATTTCAGTTACTGACAACCATGCCTTCTCACATATCTTTTTTCTTGGCTGTGTTTATGCAACCTTCAGTGATCCTATCTAAAGCCCAGCGCCTCATATTCCACATTTTTCGCCTTGCAGCACTTCCAAATCCCCACGTTCTCCGTTCGTAATCTCTGGATACATCTCACTTCCATTGATTTTAATCAAGTTTCAATCTATGAACAGGACAATAATGTGCCATTGTGTCTCTCACAAAAAAATAAGACCAATCTAAAACAAAACAATTCTATCCTCCCGAAATACAATGCACAACACATTTTATTAATATTAAATACTTAGCCCTCAGGAAGAGACAGCTGAGATTTCTAGGGCATATAATTAGGAAAGTTGTCTTGGAAAATCTGATACTCACATGTAGAAGGTAAGTGGAACACCTAATATCCAGGAAGATGAGGAGTTTTGGTGTAAGATGTGGGAAAACTACAAAATGCACACTGAATGAGCTACATAGATCAAGCAACAACAGGGGCAACGCACAATTATAATGTGGCAAAAAATCGACGGATATCAATATTACTGAAATAACCGCTGCCATCTATAAAACCAAAAATTGGAAAGCACTAAGATTATATCGAATAGCCAATTTTTGGATAAAAAAACCAATCTAGCACTCACCGAGACGAACGGACATACAATGATAAACCCAGAAAAATACCCCCAAATTGATAACGTGGGGAGTAACATACAAAAAGAGAAGAGACGCAGTACACGAAGTATTATAGTCCAACAACCTGCCAACCAACAATGTACAAAATCCTCACTATTATCATAACCGAGATCAATTTACTCCCAGCAGAACAGAAGGGATGTAAAAGCGGAAGTTACAGGTGCAAGGACAAACTAGTTACCAATAAAACAATACTAGAAGAAGTAAAAACATGGAAAACAAACTTATCGACAGCCTGGATCGACTATAGAATGGCGATCGACAGTATACCACACTTATGGATAAAGAGGAGCCTAAAAATATATTAAGTGTACCCCACAATTGATAACGGTGGAGATGAAAATCCTTGAATAATACACAGCAAAAACCATACAAAGGATCTTCCAAGGAGATTCAATGCCAAAACTACTCTTCTGCCTTGCATTAGCGCCACTCATCTAGCTTCTGAACAAAAGTAGCAATGGATATAAGTCACAGATTTAAACTAATCACCTATTCTATATAGCTGATCTTAAAACGTTTGCAAGGATGACAACCAGTAGAATAACCTACTCACCATTGTCAAAAGCTTCACGAAGACATTAGGATGGAGCACGGAATCAACGAATGTGCCAAAGACACCTTCAAAGGCAGTAAATTAACCAAAACTACAGATTTATACCTTGATATCAACAAGATTAAGAAAGTAGAGCAAGATGGTACATACAAATACTTAGAAACTAATGAAGGAGACGGTATACAACATTCAATTATGAAGAAAAAAAATCCGAAAAGAATATTATTGTGCGTTTGATACGAGAAATTGAACTTAATGCGGCCAATAAAATGAAGGCTGTCAACATACAGCTTCTACGTTGTTAAATGGAAATTGAATGACATTAAAATAATGGATGCTTACCCAAATGAGGGTGAGGTGTTAATACGCTGTACGTACCAAGAGATTTAGGCGGCTGAGGTCTTATCAAACTTTAACTAACTCTAAAAACTACAAATATCGTATTTGAAGCTTATCTCACAAAAAAAAAACAATGTTCCTCTACTAGAAACAGTAAAACACCAAAGCTACTCCATAAAAAAGAAGCTTTACTCTTCATTAATCTTCAACAGATTAATATACCTGAAATACTAGCAACAAAAAAACGAAGCGAATAACATCTACAAGTAAAACAGAAAACAAAACACCTTGGCCAAAATGGAAGAAGGCATTGCACGGCAAATCCCTTAAAATACCGAAAGACGTATGATGTGTGCCATGAGAAAACTCATCAGCGGCTGTGGAGCAGCGGATTGAAAGCTGAAACGAAAAGCCTAATTATTGTAGCACAGGACCAAACCCTCGCAACCAGATCTTATCACTGTCACATAATCAAGGCTGGAACTAACCCGAAATGCATAATCTGCTGAAAACATGATGAAACTGCCGGCCATATTATCTCAGGATGTCCGAAAGTATCTAAAAATGAATATACCCACAGGCATAACAAGGTAGCAACATATGTACACTGGAATATATGCAAGAATCACAAAATAGAAACCACTAAGAGATGGTATGACCGCAAACCAGACATAGTTACCCCAAATAACCATGTAACCATCCTCTTGGACATGCCAATTCAAACTGACTTGGAAATAAAAGACAATGATTTTAGAAATTCAGGAAGTGTATGTTTATTGACATAGCAGTACCATCTGAGAGCAAGAACGTTATGAAAATTATCTAGAAATTGTCCAAATACAAGGACCTGGAGATTGAGATTAACAGGATGTGGGGAATTAAGACTAAGACTGTACCAAGCGTAATCGGAGGTCTGGGCCACGCGAGAAAAGAAATAGACAATTTTACTAAAAGTGTCCCAGCTAGCATCAACATACAAGTTGACCTATATGTATATCCCATATAGTAAGAAAAGTGCTATCAATTAAATGATAATTATTATATAGGGCTTAAAGACCATAGTTTGGATCCGGCTCTACAGGATACAGAGCAGGAAACATAACATACACAAATAATAATAATAATAATAATAATAATAATACAATACACCGGCTGAAACTGCACAATACACCGGCTGAAACTGCAAAATACTTAAAAAAGACAGCAAAGTCGAATGCAACCGACCAGATACAGAAGCGCTGGCAAGATAAACCGCTTCATGGCCAATACTCTGCCCGTACCAAACAAGCTGACGTAGACAAAACCCGTACCCATCAGTGGCTATGTAGTGCAGGGTTGAAAGCTGAAACTGAAGGTTTTATCCTTGCTACACAGGACCAATGCTTTCTAACGAGGAATTATCAAGTACATATACTAAAATAGTGTGTCAGCCCAAAATGCAGATTATGTAATCAGAAACGATTGATCATCTTGTATCAGGTTGCACGATATTGGCACCCACTGAATATAAAACCCGGCATGACAGAGTAGGCCAATATCTGCACTGGAAAATCTGCAACTTCCACGGGAAGGAAACTGAAAGAAAATGATATGAACACCACCCAGACGCGGTTACGGAGATAGGACCTGTTACAATTCTATGGGACTACACAATAAACACTGACAGAACAATCAAAGCCAACCGCCCAGATATTGATATGGCAGTCCCTGCTGACTGCAATGTATCTTTGAAGATATTCAAAAAGCTGTCAAAATACAAGGACCTTAAAATAGAAATCTCGAAAATGTGGCAGATGGGAACATCAACAATTCCTGTTGTAGCTGGATCCCTAGGACTGGTTGGAAAAGATTGCAGTAGACTAATTGAAGGGATTCCTGGAAGCCCATGCCTCAAGGAGATACAATAAATTGTTCTGACAAGTACAGCCCACACTTTACGAAGGGCTTTATCTATGTAATATTTTTTTTTTTTTTTGTCAGTGGAAAGTGTCATGATGACATTTCTAACCTTAGGTCACTGGGCGGGACCCGGAAAGAAATGTGTAAACGCCAGAAATCAAAGAAAATAAAACTAGTAATAATAATAATAATAATAATAATAATAATTATTATTATTATTATTATTATTATTATTAATATTATTATTATATAATAGTGTGAATACCATAAAATAAACGTGGATGTAGGAATTAGTCTTAAAGTATTTTACATGGCCGGCATGTAGCGTTTTATGAGTAAATGTACAGAAAATATTTAGTTATCTTTGTATAGATTTATTCAACTATATATGTGTGATCTTGTTCCACTAACCTTCCCAATATTGAAGGAAACTTCATGATTCCATTCCTGCAGAATAGGACCTCATTCTGGGTTATAAATTGAGCTGAATGAGCTTCACAAGCTTCGAGAGAATTGAAGGTCTTCCCATTAAGTGAATATTGTAGGGATCGAACCTCAATATGAAGGTGTCTTAAAAGCGTGTATATTATGACATACAAACCACGCTGAACCAATTTCTTCCATGTCTCTAAAAAGATGTGAGGGATTTCAAATCAAAATTTTCACTACGGAATCTAAACAGTGTTTTCAGTTATGGCAACGTTTCTATAAACAGCACATTCATTTTTTTGCTGTTTATACGGATATTTTTTTCAAAATATAAAATGCATTTTCTTCCATTTTCTTTTTTAACGTAAGACCATTTGAAATTTGAAACTCATGAACGAATTTTTGAGAGAGACACGTTGAAACGCTACCTTTAATAATATGTATATATTTCGTAAATTTTAGTCGTGAGTGAAAGGAAATCACGTATCCGAAGTCTACCTGAAAAATCCTACAAATGTTTGTTCTAACATAAAATATTAATATATATTTAATTTGATTTTAAGTAATTTTCACTTGTTAGATTTACTCTGATTATTATTATTTATTAACATAGTCATTATTATTATTATTATTATTATTATTATTATTATTATTCACCGGTAAAATGGAGACAGATGAAGCATCAGTCATATGAGTGAGAAGTAATTGACCTAACAAGGCGGGTTCAAAAAAGACAGCGACAGAAGCAAGTAGAAATCTTGTTAACTTCTCTTTAGGGATATTTCAATTATTCTCCTTGATTGATTAAAAATTAATTGGGGTCACAACGTTTGAATGAAAGAGGGCCAGTTATGAGAATTGGGTGAATGATGAATTCTGGGATTTGATGAACGTGTCTTCTCCATCTGCTCACCTCGTAAAGACGCAGGTATAAATAAGCGACCGGAGAATTTCATTGATCAATGGCGCAAGACAGCCATCTTTGCACGCTAGTTATTAATTGAAATTTCGGAAATTTCAATCATTTGATTAGAATCCTAATCTGAATTTTGCCTAAAAGGATTTTATTCTTCTTCCTTTCTTTCTCCTTTTTCTTTGTCTTTTCTATATTTCTGTCCATTCCAGTCTTGGTTGCAATTATTAAATGTACTTTATTTTAATCGATATCTGTTTTATTTTCTATTCTTGAAAACTGTAGAATCTAATCATTTTTATTCTGTACGCTATCTCATGTTTAATTCCATGTATGTTTTTCATTCTATTTTTCATTATTCTGTTTGTTACTTACTATCTTTCATTTTTCGTAGAAATATGCTTCTCCAGCCTCTCATTATTATTTCAAACTTTTATTTTTAAATCTTTTCATTCTGTGAATTATTACTTCTAATCCTTCTTTCGAAAATTGTCTTCTGTAATAATTATTTTTCTGTTTAAATTTTTCACTTCATCTGCTCCCACCATATTGTTCATTTCAATTTCTCCTTCCATTGTATCATCTCCATTTCTACTATCTTCACATCAACTATCATTCAAAAACATCCCCCTATTCAGTTTTATACTAGTCATTTCCAGATTTTAAATTTAATTCCAATGTCGTTTCTGTTTTTCACCAAAGATTTCCCAGCTTGCTTTACACATGCACCGAGAATGTCTAGGGATTATGAAATAATTAAGTGAAATTTTGAAATTTCGACCAAGGGTGCTGAAGGACTCAACTTTTAATAAAACTATATTCTTTCCTAAGATAGAGAGATGCAATATTTTTAATATGATTTACATTGCAAAAGGAAATTGCATACCATATCAATACGGTAAATATGAATCGTTAACCAATAAATTCAAATCATTTTTTGATTCCAAAAACACATTTTAGAAATTAACAGCTTTCAACAGTGTGCAGAAATAAATATTTAGAAATAGAGTTGATAGCCGTATAATATCCATAAAGTAATATTTGTCACGCGCATAAGGAATATGCATTGATTTCCATCTGATGACCATGAAACGACATACATTTGATGACCATGAAACGACATACATTTGATGACCATGAAATGATTTTCATTTGATGACCATGAAATTATTTCAATTTGATGACCATGAAACGACTTATATTTGATGACCATGAAATTATTTACATTTGATGACCATGAAATTATTTATATTTGAAGATCATAAAATTATTAATATTTGATGACCATGAAACGAGTTACGATTGATGACCATGAAATTATTTACATTTGATGATCATAGAGTAATTTACATTTGATGATCACGAAACGACATATACTTGATGACCATGAAATTATTTAAATTTGATGACCATCAAATTATTTACATTTGATGACCATGAAACGAGTTACGTATGATGACCATGAAATTATTTTCATTTGATGACGAAGAAACGACATACAATTGATGATCATGAAACGACATAAATTTGATTACCATGAAACGACAGACATTTGATGACCATGAAATTGTTTATATTTGCTGACCATGAAATGATTAAATTTCCGATTAATTGATTTACAGATATTTGGGACTTGATGATAGGATGACTAATAACACGAGATGAACAAATTGCTATTTCTATAAACTTAAGATATTTCTTGAACTTACTTTGTTGGAAGCTAAAAGATTGATATTATAATTTAGTTTTCTCTTACTCCATGCCAAGAATTGCTAAAGTTTTCGAATAGTTATAATTCTGTCATATGTTCAAGGGAATAAGTAGCTTTATTCAAGAAGAAAATTAAACATTTAGAAATGCAATAAAAACTATGAGTTAAAATCCATCAAACATTTAGAAAAGAAATAGTACGAGCATACATCTAAAGGTTAATAACACAATGCAAACCATTAATCCATTTTTGCTTGACTAGGGAAAACTTCAGTGGATTTTCCCTGAGCAATATAAGGGAACGTTGAAAAAGAATCAAGGAATAGATTCATAATATCAGAATTGATCATAAAGAAAGATTTGCTTGTTTTCCTTAAATTTAATGATAATATCATTTACTCCCATAGCTCATGATTGATTAATTTAGTTAAAACATAGGGACTTAATCTTATTCATTTTCTCTTCTTTACTGGGGGGAATACCTATGCCTCCGTGAAAAATCAAGTACACGCGATTCAAATCAAATGCAATGATACGTAATTAATTTTAACTCACAAAAAAGAAATGTTTATAGTTCATCGTTCTTAATGTTTTGCCAATATTTAAGTAGCTCTTGTAGTGTTAAATTAAATGCCTATTAAATCATATGGTTTACAACTATATTACTCAAAGTAATTTTACACATATATTACTACGCAAAAGCAAGTGAACCACTAAGATAATAAAAAAAATTCCAGATAATTAAAAATTTTAAACTATATATTCATTAAGAATAAAACTTTAATATAATTTGTTAAACGAATTACAACCATTTCTCAAAGTTTCTATCAAGCTGAAATTGGTAGTGAAAAAGAACAAGAACAAAATAATTGTAACATAAACTCTGTTTAAAAGGATTACTGAGTCATTAGATTTATATGTCTCAAAAATTCATCCACTGATGTTCCAAAGGATACATGGCCAACTTAGTTGAAATAGTTCAGTAATTATTAACTAAAGTTCAATACCTGGCCATAGCAGAAGTAAGTAAAACATTAGAGAGTTGAGTTTCCAAAGGCTATTAACTGAAACTGAGATATTTAAACTGCAAAATGCAAAGCAATTTTGAAGACAAGTGTCTTGGACTCGGTTCAAAAATTGTGTTTACGTTGGGGTCAGATCTTCCAAAGGATCAAAGTAAATCCACAAAAAATGGATTCGAAAAAAGAAATTTCAAGTCATTGAATCATCTGTTCAAAGTCTTGATCTAAACGCAATTGAAAATCTGTGGTTCAAGTCAATGAAGATATGTAATATCGATCAATTGTGGGAGTTTTACGAAGAAGAATGGTCAAACATGGACTTTTGTGTGTATGAGAGTGTGGGACGAATGTTAGAGTAAATGAAAGCTATAGGGAGGGGTAACAAACGAGAGAAGACCAAGAAGGTCTAAAGATGAAGGGGGGATTAAAATTTAACAGAGAGAAGTTTTACAGTGGGGAGTCAAAGAGAGTTTAAGTGAGAGAAATATGAATATTCTCGGATGTCTAATACGTTAAAGATTTACCGGAAAAGTGTATACATTTTGTGGTGACATACACACACAATAGACGATATAATCTTAAAGATCAGAAGATGAGATAGGGAGAGGAAAGAAAAGAAAAAGTAGTGGGTGGAGAGAGATGGGGGTACGGGGAAATAAAACTGAACATACACTTTCACTATGTTTTATTTTTTATTCCCGGTGGTGTTTTTTTCTGTTTTCTTTTTGAATTTGTAAGTCTGATGAATTGGATTGTAATTACGATTCCAATGGAATAAATTATGACCATGGAATATTAGTGCTTAAGCCTTTTTATTATTATATATATATATATATATATATATATATATATATAATTCTAGGATCATTTTCCAACTTATTAAAAATGATCTTCCTGTTGTGATATCCTGATGCAGTTTTATTTTCTACTGTCCCCTCTTTCTTAAACTTATTCACTGTTCTCTTGATGGTTCTTGAATGGACTTTTTAAGATGAAAGCCAGAGTATGAATGCTGGTTCGATTACTGAAGACTTGAAAGATTTTCCTCTCGCCATTGCTCATTTGGGAAGTGTGTGGGTCTGACACCAAACGATTTTAACTTTTTTTTTCTCTATCTAGCTGAATAACACGAATGGTTTGTTCGGAAATTTTTGCATCAACATGTCTCAAGATTGCTAAATGTCTTATCTGAAAACGTGGAAAAAAGAAACTAAATTCGTTTAGTGTTTTCTTTAGATATTAAACATTTTGTGGGATAAACAATTTTCCTGTTACAGCCGGTGTATATATATATATATATATATATATATATGTGTGTGTGTGTGGTTTTGGGGGAGAAAAATGTCCAGTTTGAGTACCACCTTTTATTTCTGAATTGATTTATTTAATTTAAACAGTGCTTAAATCAGTCAAAGTTGGAACCCTGAATCTATAGATTTCCGCCATTGAGTTATAAGGTTGTTTATGCTATAACAAAAATCTAAAGGTTTGCATGCAAATAAACCCTTGAATACAGCTCTGCATCTTCTTTGCAAGGGAATTTCTTTTTACTTAAAATTGTCAAAATACTTTTTTAAAAATTGGTAGTCATAGGATAGAGATCCCAGGAATATGGTAGATGTGGGAAAGTCTCGCATCTTAAATAGATGCGTTTCTGCAGTGTCATCCTTGCAACATTTGGCCGAGCATTGTCATGATATATAATTCGACCAGTACTAGTATCATTTTGCGTAACTGAATGTGAATTTTATCCACTTGCTGGCAGTAAACTTTGGCAGTGATGCTCTGGTTAGTTTTCAGAAAGTTGTAATTGATAATACCAATGGCGGAACTCCAGACAGTCACAATAATTTTCTCTTGGTGCAATTCAGCCATTCGTTTAAGGGATCTGTTTCTCATCACAAGTCACCATTCAAGAAATGATCATCTGAATATCGCAGATACAGCATTAACCAGAGTTCAAATCTCTATAAAAACTCTGAATTTTACTATTTTCATTTGGAACTCATTTATCGAGTCCTTTCACTTTGCTCATTATCTTTAGATGACCCGATATTGTTGGAATGTTCATACCAATATCTGAAACAGTCGCTTGAAAATTTGACGTGAGTTTTGTGCGACTTGTATTTTCAGAAGTTGATTGTTAATTGCAAGAAGACGTCCTCTACCATTTTGTTTATATAGACACGTACCCGCCTCTGTAGAACTTTAGAAACCAGCGCCATACTGCCAGATCAAAAGTCAATCTTTCTCTCTATTCTTTCTTAATGTTGACATCAGTTCGAGAGGGATTAAGATCAAGTTTTAACTCATGCCAAGAATGTAAACGTATTTCTTCTTTTTTATAATCAGCATGAATAGTATATGATGTTTTAATTTAAATTCTGAAAGCAAGTAATATAAATTTAAGAGGACATTATTAGGAATGAGTAATATATATTTTTGCAACTATTATACTAATGATGTAGTGGTAGTAGTGACCGACCACTAGTATCCATGGTTGCCCATCTACTGGGTTGGCTAGCTCTGGTAGAATTATGTTTTTTCAAGACACACAGAGCCCACCAGTGGCTTATACTGCAACTATGTTGAGCGAACCTTAGTTACATTTTCTGAGAGCTAGCGCGTTGTATAGTGTGATCTGTTACCGTTTTTGGGTATATATTACCGATAACTAGGCTATTTATTGTATTGAAAAAATACAATTGTGGCACCAGGCCGATGAAGGGGAGGGGTAGAGGCTGGTCTTCACTAACTATCTTATACCTAGCTAATCTGATTCACGACCCATTCATACCTTACAATTAACTCATTCACCACAAGAACTTGTCCATCACCACTCAATCCTTCATGCACCATAATACCAGATTGTCACAAGGGGGACCTACCAAAACGCGCCCCAATCCATAAAAAATTGATGATGATACATATACTATACATAAAATTCTAATAATGATAAGAATGAGAGGGGAGGGAGATGAACCCCAAAAATAACTAAAAATATACACAAAATACAAACTAACCATAACATATGTTAGTAGGGACCGTCCAACCCTCAAAACAGAGAGGCCGCTGTATTCTGCCCAGAGGACAAAATCAAGAAGCACTCTCGCTAAGGGAGTGGGAAAAGAGGATAAAATATTATGCCGGAATGGGTAATATAAAGCTGACCCAGTCGAGATGAAAAAGGGGACCAAAACAAACTAGGGAGGTTGGGAATCTCGACTTGGACCATAACCAAAAGAGCAGCCAGGATACAGGCCAGGAACAACACTTACTCACATTAACTAGGGTACACTGAAGCTTGTCTAACCTAACCAAGGGAGGGTTCCACAGGAAGCCACCCCCGATGTGCTATATATATTGACCTAAAAAAGAAAATCAAGGCTATCCCCGGTCACACGAACCAGGCTTGCTACTTTTACCCACCTTTCGCTGAAGACTGTCGAATGCAATCGTTTTCTATCAGATCATTTCAGGTGTTTACCAGTGTCCCGGATGAGCCCAACCACGCCAGGGGCACCAGGAAAGTTTCTCGGGTCCTCAATTGATTTGCCGTCTACGGCAGACAGCTTTATTAAGGGTCCCAACAACGCTCTCTTGCGGGAGGAAAGGTCTTTCTCAATCTCCTCCTTCTCAACTTTACAAATATCTTCGATTTTCCCGAAGATCCTTTTCTTCTTCTTCCCCCTATCTGGGGGCTGTGGGGTGGGAGTGGATGAAGGGGTCGGAGTAGAGAGGGATGGTTGGGGAGTTGGCGGATCTGAAGCAGTAGGAGTAGGTGTGTGCGGCGGAGTGGGGGTGGTAGAAGGGAGTGGCATACGAGACCAGGAAGGAGGGAGACTCCTATCTGCTGGGGTGTCTGTTTTTTTAACTGGTGAGGAGGGGACTGAAGCACACCTGTTTTTTCCCTCCCCCTCTCTTCACTAATACATTCAATTAGTTCGTGAATTATTTTCACTTGTTTATCTCCCTCCTCCTCGTCTTCTTCCCGGCTTCTTTTCAAGGAGGCGGCACGTTTGGGAGGTACTTCCTCCACCTCCATAGCATCCTCTTGTTTCTCTGGCGATTTTGCCGGAGCCGGACTTTGCTGCTCTTTCTTTTTCTGTCGCTGTTGTTGTTGTTGTTGCTTCTGCTGTTGTTGTTGCTGTTGTTGTTGTTGCTGCTGCTGTTGTTGCTGCTGCTGTTGCTGCTGCTGTTGTTGCTGCTGCTGATGATGTTTTGGTTTTGTCTGCCACTTAGAAGGCTGAACTTCTTTGGGTTTTTCTCGGGCTGCTTCTTTGGGGACGTTGAAACATTCGTTTTTTTTTGTGTCCCTTCTCCACCTCCTTCCAGCCTTCTTCGGGAGGTTTCTCCATTACCGGCTTTTCAGTCACTGCTGCTGATGCTGCTGGTGCTGGAGGAGGGGGAGTGGGATTCCGCTTTTTGCCAGGGCAATCTTTGGACATGTGTCCCAATGCACCGCATGTCCAACAGCACGGTTTCCTCCCCTCAACCACGACCAGCATCCTCCTCTTTCTGCATATCAGGGTGTTTGGAATATCCTGGAAATTCTGTCGGTTCAGAGTTATCTGAACCTCAATATCACCTGTTTGTATCCCACTCTTGCTGACGAGGGCCTTTACCTCATTTACTTCGCCATATTTGGCGAAAAAGGCCCCCATTCTGTCCTCTCCAATGTCTGCCGGGACGCCATGAATTGTCACTCTGGTTCTTCTCGTCCCCATATACTCTGTCTGCAAGCGCAGGCTTTTGGTTGTTAGCAGACTTCCTGCTAACGCTTTAGCCTGCTCTTCTGTCGCCAAGAGCAAGTCCCAAAGCGCATTAGTTCTTCGCGCCAGGATTTTGGGCACGATCTTTAGCGCCTTTAAGGCCTCCTCCATGCCTTCTCTGCCGACACCAATCAACCTTCGGGTCTTAACATCTGACGTCAGGAGCGAAATTGTCCTTGTGTCGACCGCATCCAATGCTTCTTGTATTGTCAGAAATTCGTTTTCTTTGAACGTTTGTTCAAATTTAGCCCTTTGCTCCCCGTAAAAGGCTGCATCTTTTTGCTGCGGCCTGTTTTGACCCCAGGCCGTCTTGGCAGGTGACACCGGTTGGGAAGGTGGCGTATTCCCTTCCTCGTTGTTATTGTCGGCCATGATGGGTTTTAGCGACCCACCAGGCCGAACACTTTTGCTTTTGTTCCTACTTTCTTTTTTGTTTCTTACATAGGTTTAGAAATAAACAGGAAAAATTAAAAACAACTCAAAATGGAATGAAAATAAAAAGAAAAATGCACAAACAAAACAAGAGAAGATAAAACAAAACAAGAAAAGATAAAAAAAAATTTGAAAAAAGGGAAAAATAAAAAAAAAAGAGAATTAAAAAGAATAAAAAAAAGGCAAAAACAGAAAATCAAACAAAAGGTTACAAAAAGATTCACTAAAAAAGCTTCACTTAACGATGTGCTGTACTCCTGAATAGACTCGTCTATATAACCAATTAAGCAGATTCCATATATACCCAAAATAAGGGGGGCTGTTATGGTTTTTTGGGTATATATTACCGATAACTAGGATATTTATTATGTAAAAATACATAATTGTGGCACAAGGCCGAAATGGGAGGGGGTGTAGGCTGGTCTTCACTAACTATCTTATACCTAGCTAATCTGATTCACGACCCATTCATACGTTACAATTAACCCATTCACCACAAGCACTTGTCCATCACCACTCAATCCTTCATGCACCATAATACCAGATTCTCACAAGGGGGACCTACCAAAACGCGCCCCAATCCATAAAAATTTGATGATACATAAAATGCTATACATAAAATTCTAATAATGATAGGATGCAAGGGAAGGGAGATGAACCCAATAATAACTAAAAATAAACACAACATTCAAACTAAACATAACATATGTTAGATATTACCGATAACTAGGATATTTATTATGTAAAAATACATAATTGTGACACAAGGCCGAAATGGGAGGGGGTGTAGGCTGGTCTTCACTAACTATCTTATACCTAGCTAATCCGATTCACGACCAATTCATACGTTACAATTAACCCATTCACCACAAGCACTTGTCCATCACCACTCAATCCTTCATGCACCATAATACCGGATTCTCACAAGGGGGACCTACCAAAACGCGCCCCAATCCATAAAAATTTGATGATACATAAAATGCTATACATAAAATTCTAATAATGATAGGATGCAAGGGAAGGGAGATGAACCCAATAATAACTAAAAATAAACACAACATTCAAACTAAACATAACATATGTTAGATATTACCGATAACTAGGATATTCATTATGTAAAAATACATAATTGTGGCACAAGGCCGAAAGGGGAGGGGTAGAGGCTGGTCTTCACTAACTATCTTATACCTAGCTAATCAGATTCACAAACCCATTCATACGTTACAATTAACCGATTCACCACAAGAACTTGTCCATCACCACTCAATCCTTCATGCACCATAATACCAGATTCTCACAAGGGGACCTACCAAAACGCGCCCCAATCCATAAAAAATTTGATGATACATAAAATGCTATACATAAAATTCTAATAATGATAGGATGCAAGGGAGGAGATGAACCCAATAATAACTAAAATAAACACAACATTCAAACTAAACATAACATATGTTAGTAGGGACCGTCCAACCCTCAAAACAGAGAGAGGCGCTGTATTCTGCCCAAAGGGCAGAATCAAGAAGCTCTCGCTAAGGGAGTGGGAAAGGATAAAATATTATGCCGGAATGGGTAATATAAAACTGACCCAGTCAAGATAAAAAGAGGACCAAAACAAACTGGGGAGGTTGGGAATCTCGACTTGGACCATAACCAAAGAGCAGCCGGGATACAGGCCAGGAACAACACTTACTCACATTAACTAGGTACACTGAAGCTTGTCTAACCTAACCAAGGGAGGGTTCCACAGGAAGCCACCCCGATGTGCTATAGGTTGACTTAAAAAGAAAATCAAGGCTAGCCCCGGTCACACGAACCAGGCTTGCTACTTTTACCCACCTTTCGCTGAAGACTGTCGAATGCAATCGTTTTCTATCAGATCTAATCTTCATCTTGAGCTGATGCTCAAAGAATTGGATTAGATGCTGATAAGAAAGACGGTTGCCCCGCAAGACTTCCTCCATTCGCGTCGTCCAAATCACCATTCGAGCCGTGGCCATCAGCATCAGAAACACCATTCGTTTCTCCCCGGAATACGGGGGCCACACATTGTCACACGCGTATGCGCGATCCATGGACACTAGCTGTTCGGGAGCGAGACGAGCATATTACCGATAACTAGGATATTTATTATGTAAAAATACATAATTGTGGCACAAGGCCGAAAGGGGAGGGGGTAGAGGCTGGTCTTCACTAACTATCTTATACCTAGCTAATCAGATTCACGACCCATTCATACGTTACAATTAACCCATTCACCACAAGAACTTGTCCATCACCACTCAATCCTTCATGCACCATAATACCAGATTCTCACAAGGGGGACCTACCAAAACGCGCCCCAATCCATAAAAATTTGATGATACATAAAATGCTATACATAAAATTCTAATAATGATAGGATGCAAGGGAAGGGAGATGAACCCAATAATAACTAAAATAAACACAACATTCAAACTAAACATAACATATGTTAGTAGGGACCGTCCAACCCTCAAAACAGAGAGGCCGCTGTATTCTGCCCAAAGGGCAGAATCAAGAAGCGCTCTCGCTAAGGGAGTGGGAAAGGATAAAATATTATGCCGGAATGGGTAATATAAAACTGACCCAGTCAAGATAAAAAGAGGACCAAAACAAACTGGGTAGGTTGGGAATCTCGACTTGGACCATAACCAAAGAGCAGCCGGGATACAGGCCAGGAACAACACTTACTCACATTAACTAGGTACACTGAAGCTTGTCTAACCTAACCAAGGGGAGGGTTCCACAGGAAGCCACCCCGATGTGCTATAGGTTGACTTAAAAAAGAAAATCAAGGCTAGCCCCGGTCACACGAACCAGGCTTGCTACTTTTACCCACCTTTCGCTGAAGACTGTCGAATGCAATCGTTTTCTATCAGATCTAATCTTCATCTTGAGCTGATGCTCAAAGAATTGGATTAGATGCTGATAAGAAAGACGGTTGCCCCGCAAGACTTCCTCCATTCGCGTCGTCCAAATCACCATTCGAGCCGTGGCCATCAGCATCAGAAACACCATTCGTTTCTCCCCGGAATACGGGGGCGACACATTGTCACACGCGTATGCGCGATCCATGGACACTAGCTGTTCGGGAGCGAGACGAGCATATTACCGATAACTAGGTTATTTATTTGTAAAAATATACAAATTGTGGCACAAGGCCGAAAGGGGAGGGGGTAGAGGCTGGTCTTCACTAACTATCTTATACCTAGCTAATCAGATTCACGACCCATTCATACGTTACAATTAACCCATTCACCACAAGAACTTGTCCATCACCACTCAATCCTTCATGCACCATAATACCAGATTCTCACAAGGGGACCTACCAAACGCGCCCCAATCCATAAAAATTTGATGATACATAAAATGCTATACATAAAATTCTAATAATGATAGGATGCAAGGGAAGGAGATGAACCCAATAATAACTAAAATAAACACAGCATTCAAACTAAACATAACATATGTTAGTAGGGACCGTCCAACCCTCAAAACAGAGAGGTTGCTGTATTCTGCCCAAAGGGCAGAATCAAGAAGCGCTCGCTAAGGGAGTGGGAAAAGGATAAAATATTATGCCGGAATGGGTAATATAAAACTGACCCAGTCAAGATAAAAAGAGGACCAAAACAAACTGGGTAGGTTGGGAATCTCGACTTGGACCATAACCAAAGAGCAGCCGGGATACAGGCCAGGAACAACACTTACTCACATTAACTAGGTACACTGAAGCTTGTCTAACCTAACCAAGGGAGGGTTCCACAGGAAGCCACCCCGATGTGCTATAGGTTGACTTAAAAAAAAAAAATCAAGGCTAGCCCCGGTCACACGAACCAGGCTTGCTACTTTTTACCCACCTTTCGCTGAAGACTGTCGAATGCAATCGTTTTCTATCAGATCTAATCTTCATCTTGAGCTGATGCTCAAAGAATTGGATCAGATGCTGATAAGAAAGACGGTTGCCCCGCAAGACTTCCTCCATTCGCGTCGTCCAAATCACCATTCGAGCCGTGGCCATCAGCATCAGAAACACCATTCGTTTCTCCCCAGAATACGGGGGCGACACATTGTCACACGCGTATGCGCGATCCATGGACACTAGCTGTTCGGGAGCGAGACGAGCATATTACCGATAACTAGGATATTTATTCCGTGATTTACAGAATTGTGGCACAAGGCCGAAAGGGGAGGGGGTAGAGGCTGGTCTTCACTAACTATCTTATACCTAGCTAATCAGATTCACGACCCATTCATACGTTACAATTAACCCATTCACCACAAGAACTTGTCCATCACCACTCAATCGTTCATGCACCATAATACCAGATTCTCACCAGGGGGACCTACCAAAACGCGCCCCAAACCATAAAAATTGGATGATGAAAAACATTCTATACATAAAATCTAATAATGATACAATGAGAGGGGAGGAGATGAACCCCGAAAATAACTAAAATATACACAAAATACAAAATAAACATAACGTATGTTAGTAGGGACCGTCCAACCCTCAAAACAGAGAGGCTGTATTCTGCCCAGAGGACAAAATCAAGAAGCACTCTCGCTAAGGGAGTGGAAAAGAGGATAAAATATTATACGGACATGGGAAAATGTAAAGCTGATCCAATCGAGATGAAAGGGGGACCAAAACAAACTGGGGAGGCTGGGAATCTCGACTTGGACCATAACCAAAGAGCAGCCGGGATACAGGCCAGGACGACACTTACTCACATTAACTAGGTACACTGAAGCTTGTCTAACCTAACCAAGGGAGGGTTCCAGGAAGCCACCCCGATGTGCTATAGGTTGACTTAAAAAAGAAAATCAAGGCTAGCCCCGGTCACACGAACCAGGCTTGCTACTTTTACCCACCTTTCGCTGAAGACTGTCGAATGCAATCGTTTTCTATCAGATCTAATCTTCATCTTGAGCTGATGCTCAAAGAATTGGATTAGATGCTGATAAGAAAGACGGTTGCCCCGCAAGACTTCCTCCATTCGCGTCGTCCAAATCACCATTCGAGCCGTGGCCATCAGCATCAGAAACACCATTCGTTTCTCCCCGGAATACGGGGGCGACACATTGTCACACGCGTATGCGCGATCCATGGACACTAGCTGTTCGGGAGCGAGACGAGCATATTACCGATAACTAGGGTATTTATTTGTAATTATATACAAATTGTGGCACAAGGCCGAAAGGGGAGGGGGTAGAGGCTGGTCTTCACTAACTATCTTATACCTAGCTAATCAGATTCACGACCCATTCATACGTTACAATTAACCCATTCACCACAAGAACTTGTCCATCACCACTCAATCCTTCATGCACCATAATACCAGATTCTCACAAGGGGGACCTACCAAAACGCGCCCCAATCCATAAAAATTTGATGATACATAAAATGCTATACATAAAATTCTAATAATGATAGGATGCAAGGGAAGGGAGATGAACCCAATAATAACTAAAAATAAACACAGCATTCAAACTAAACATAACATATGTTAGTAGGGACCGTCCAACCCTCAAAACAGAGAGGCCGCTGTATTCTGCCCAAAGGGCAGAATCAAGAAGGCTCTCGCTAAGGGAGGGGAAAGGATAAAATATTATGCCGGAATGGGTAATATAAAACTGACCCAGTCAAGATAAAAAGAGGACCAAAACAAACTGGGTAGGTTGGGAATCTCGACTTGGACCATAACCAAAGAGCAGCCGGGATACAGGCCAGGAACAACACTTACTCACATTAACTAGGGTACACTGAAGCTTGTCTAACCTAACCAAGGGGAGGGTTCCACAGGAAGCCACCCCGATGTGCTATAGGTTGACTTAAAAAGAAAATCAAGGCTAGCCCCGGTCACACGAACCAGGCTTGCTACTTTTACCCACCTTTCGCTGAAGACTGTCGAATGCAATCGTTTTCTATCAGATCTAATCTTCATCTTGAGCTGATGCTCAAAGAATTGGATCAGATGCTGATAAGAAAGACGGTTGCCCCGCAAGACTTTTCCTCCATTCGCGTCGTCCAAATCACCATTCGAGCCGTGGCCATCAGCATCAGAAACACCATTCGTTTCTCCCCGGAATACGGGGGCGACACATTGTCACACGCGTATGCGCGATCCATGGACACTAGCTGTTCAGGGAGCGAGACGAGCATAT
>CAHIKZ030001064.1:842500-855052 GCA_903632075.3 Acanthosepion pharaonis | reverse complement strand
TCTATTTATTATTTGTTTCAATGACATTTTTATTAAACTAATTTGTAACTGGATTGAGTTTTCCTGCCTAAAACAATGGGCCTTGTCGGTCAATTTGCTGTATAACTCAATATACAAGGTTTTAAACATTAAAGGGAAAAATTCTTGGCTGGGTCATTTTGTTTAGGCTTACTACTACCCATCCATCCTTTCCTCTATCTCATTTGCATAAAAGTGCCCGTCCATACGTCACATTTTCTCCTCCCCCGTCTTCTCTCATATCTTACTTTCCCTTCTCCCTGTCAACCTAATGTATCTGTCCGGTGTATTGTGTCTATTTACTAAGAGACTTCGGTCTGAAGTGTGAATATCTTCGATATTCGCAAAATAAATTATAACCAAAATGAATAATTATGGTTTTCTGCGTTATTATATCTATATCTATCTATCTATCTATCTATCTATCTATCTATCTATCTATCTATCTATATGAAAATTCGAAAATTCAAATTTTTAATTAAATTGAGATAGGTACACGTCTGGCTATGCCAGGAACTGTTTCGCCTGTGTTTACTCTCCATGCGAAACAAATCTTTGTAAAGATAATCTAAATAAATATTCTTAAAAATTCCAGCTACGTTTTTACTCATGTGGGATATATAAAAACACATACGGTCATACATATATATATATATATATATATATATATATATATATATATATATATATATATATATATATAAAGGTATTTTACCCTTGAAAAGTGGACATGAACCACAAACTAGGTAGTCAGGAGGAATAAAAATTATTAAAAAAAATATGGATATTAATTTACAGTAAGTAAAATGTTCAATTTAAAAAAATATATATTTACGTTTGTATTATATTCTAATACTGACCACTTTTCAAAATTACGTTTTTAAAAATTTAATCGTGATATATATATATATATATATATATATATATATATATATATATGCGTGTGTTGGGGAGTAAATTATTTTTCATATAGGATATATGTAAAAGAACAAAATAAATAAAAAGACAAGAGGAAAACGATTGATGATAATCTTAACTGTTTCCTTATATGGAAACTGTCGGCATTCATTAACAAAACAACCTGTGCAACGCGAGTAACCCTTTTCTTTACTCGCTGGCTATTAGGCTGCGATCAAAATGTAGCACCTGTTCTGTTCATCACTAACGGTAATCGTGTTTATATACAAAAGCGAAAATGTCATTGATTTATCGAGGCTTTTACATTTGAGAAAGTTCAACAATGTTCATCAGGCAGTTGAAAGGTCAGTCATAACATATGGAAAGACATAAGTGTCATAATTCAAAGTCTGGCAAAAGTAAACAAAAGTAATATTCATCAATTTTGTTTTTTTAGAAAAGTTTTTCCACTTCTCTCTTTTTATTTACATACACACACACACACACACACACACACACACACACACACACACACATATATATATATATATATATATATATATATATATATATATATATAAACTCTTGACAACCTCATAACTCATTACCTCATTTGAAAAACAAATAACTTTCAGATGATGAACACAGCAACTGATGATGACATTGTGATAATGTCAAAAGTACTCGGTACAAATAATATATATCAACATAGTATATATATATATATATATATATATATATATATATATATATATATATATATATATATATATTGGAAAATAAAGCAGTCTCAGTCTGCAACAATAAATCCAGAAACTGTAAACATTATCTAGAACGGAAAATAGTCATAATCACTTTCCCATATTACTAAATAAAAGATTAGAACTTATCTCAAAATGCTGACACGAAACCAAATTTTACTGAAATACGTAAAGATGGCAAATTAAATCGAATACCCAGCAAAGCCTCACCAAAAGAAATTCAAATATATGCAGTATATACTATGTGGATAACGTAATATACTTTAAACACAGTCAGTACTTTAAATTATACAAACAAATAAGGTGACCAACTCCCAAAAGGGAAAAAAAATAAACAGATTAAGTACATAAAAAATAAACGAATTAACTGGGCGAATGCACGAATAACTTTATCTAAGTAAATTTAACAATAATAATAATAATAATAATAATAATAATAATAATAATATGATGATAATAATAATAATAATAATAGCGCCTAGTTAATAAATAAATACAAAATACCTAACGTAATCAATTAGTAAAAAGTTAAAAGTTATGAAATAAACCATAATTAATCTACACAATAACCATAATTGGACCATAATTAATCTACACAATAACCTTTCAAATAATTTAAAATATAACAGTCCTTAAGCGTTAGGATAACACAATACACCGGAAATATCTGATCTTGCAAACCATAATGCTCCACTGACCAGCATATATAAATAGTCGAGCTATCATTCAACATACCTGACCTGAAGATTGCGTTTAAGCATGAAATAAAGTGTAGCCACTCAGTGTTGACATCAGTGTCCACTTTTGCCCATAGATATAACATACTCTCAAAAGATATATTTTATCACACACACACACACACACACACACACACACACACATATATATATATATATATATATATGTGTGTGTGTGTCATGAACAAGAATCCATAATCTAACATTCTGTTGACACTCCGGCTTTAGTCACTGTTATTTGCGTCTAACTCTCCATTGTTCTTCTCTGATGACCTCAGTGCAGTAGGGCTTCATCTTCAGTAAAGCTTACACTCGTATCTCCCATATCGATTTACAGTATGGTTAATTTTGTTAATGCTTAGAATATATGGTCAAATTGCTATCATATCTGGGTTGGAGCTCCTCATACCAGCCTGGCCAGAATTCAAGGTCGCTTACGTGACCTTGAAGGGGATGAGTAATTTTCCACCCTGCATGCCAATCTCAAACTATTGCTTCTTCCAAATGTTCACATGAACTTCATTCTTTAGTTCCACCAATTCAGACATTTACTGCTATGATATTCAGTGCGTTATTCAAATATCAACGCTCGAGCCACAGGGTCCACTGTAATTTATTTTGCAACTAAGCGGACATTAGTCACAGTTTCTGGGAGAAAAAGAACAAAATCTAGCGTGGCCAATTTTTTGAAGAAGATCAGTATATACTCAAAACCTCAGTCATGATGACATGAGTTCGTGCTAACACAATCATAAAAGGCTGCCGAACGACTTCAGTCTAAATTCACTTATTATCAGCCTGAGGAGACACTTCGAGACACTTCTGAAAACGATACTATGGTTTAACGCAAACCTTGTGAGTGATATACACAAGGTGTGATGGGTAATGTGTCGCCATTTTATATTTTTAATTCCGCGCATTCGCGTTGTTTGTTTTTGATTTTGGTGGGTGCACAGTATATTAGGGTCAGTTGGGCAGAGTCTGTGAGAAAAAAAGAGAAGCACCATGACGCAGTTCAATCCGCCAGACATTGGAAATAGCATGCTGTGCTGTATGGCATTTGCACTGAAAAGCAACGATACGAACATTTACGAGTGTTTGGATGTCAATATGTGGAGAGTGCAGAAAATTAGGAAAGTGTTGGATAAGTCTAATTAATGGTGATTACAAAGGTAAAGCCGCTCGGAAAATCCGTTTTTGTTGGTGACGGTCGCAAACTCAACACGAAAACCTACATCAAGAGCCTTGAGGAGGTATTGCTGCCCTGGGTCCAGAGGGTGGCTGTTAGATGACTGTCAGGCAACAGACCGTCGAGAAAAAGATGCAGGAGATTTCAAAGTTCTCTGGAGGCTGTGGTTGAAACCAATGGCGATTTTATTGAATAAATTTACTCTTTAGTATATCAAAATATTTTTGTATTATTTTGGTAAATATATCTGTTAAAAAGTTATTCACATTTTTGCGTAATCTAAACGACAGTTTATCCATCGCGCCCTTTCTCTGTATTGTACACTTATAAGGGATAAGTGTTCAATATCAGAGAAACAGTGTTTATAGATACAGACAGTGTGGACATAAGAATCAACAATGCATAGTTATCATATTACGACTCATTTCAATGTTCAGACTTACACACCAACGCACATGTACACACACACACACGCACAAGTACACACACACACATGTGTGTGCAATGAAGTGTAGTAAGTGACAAAATTTTGGTTCTTGTAATTGTTAATTAACATATTCTAGTCGTTAAGTCAGTCTAAGAGATTTTCAGTACCCCCTATATATATATATATATATATATATATATATATATATTAATTCTTCGCTTTCAAGTGCCCTTTGTTATTTATGTAAATTGGTTCTTCATATCCCTTTGTATAAAATGATTCTTCGTTTTTGTGCACCCCATATATATATATATATATATATATATATATATGTATGTATGAAGAAATATAGTCTTAAGATGTGCTATATTTATGGGAAAAAAGGACTCAATATCAGAGATAGAGCGTGTGCAAATATAAAAGTGAACACTTAGAGGCGACAGCCTGTTTCATGCTAGATTCAATCGTCAGGCCACAGTCAAACGACCCCCAGACGATTGCATGTAGCATGAAACAGAACTATTACCTATAAATGACCACTTCTATGTTCACTTATATCTCTCTCTCTCTCTCTCTCTCTCTCTCTCTATATATATATATATATATATATATATATATATATATATATATATATATATAATATTTATATATGGCTAATATATGAAGTGTAATATATGAAGACAATCAATTCAACAACATTTTTCTTTTTGAGCAAATCATTAATATATATATATATATATATATGTGTGTGTGTGTGTGTGTGTGTGTGTGTGTAAAGAGAGAGAGAAAGAAAAAGAAAGAGAGAGAGGTTGAACAAATTGATATCATTTACTTCGCAGAGGGCCTTGTAAGAAACAAGAAGATCACATTAAGCAAAGGACATACAATGTGAAACAATGTCCATTCATTTTTATTTGTTCATAGTTATAAACAACATTATAAAAATAAATTAACAGAAGCTGGAATCGAACTCGGACCCGCGATATCAGTTTCTCCAATGCTGGCAACTAACAATATATTATTAAATAACAGTAACACCCATTGTGATTGTTTTTCCGCCTGCAGTCTCTAAAATCTTAGCTTACTGATCTGTATTTTAAATAGTGATACGCTTGCATATAAAATATAATTCAATTGATATTTATATAAGAAAGCTTCTTTTTTTTGTTGTTGTTTTATTTTTAATGCAATGTTAGTTAAAAATCGTTAATTAAATGACCATATCTTGCTTGTTCAATCCAGAGTCGGTGGATTGTGAAATGACACTGCATTGTCATTTCATATATTGGCGGAAAGCAGGAGAAGGCAATAAACCTGCTGAGCTTTAATATAAGACAAGTAATGAAAAAAAAAAATCAAAAAATAAAAAAAAAACAAAAAGAAAAACAAAAAAAAAAAAAACGGAGTGGTTGCTAACGAAAGAGGAACATTTTGAAACAATAAGCTGTGTGGAGGTGGAGAATCCAAATCAGTTACAAAAGAACAACAACAACAAAAAAACCAAGAAGTAAAAACAATATTGTCGGAAGTGGAGGCGGGAAGGTGACATGTAGACATTGACGTGATGAAGTAGGGAGTCGATAAAAGCTCTCTCTAAAAAAAAAAAAAAAAAAAAACGAAATAAAAAGCAATCAAGTGGATGGGAGTCGCTTGACTGTTAGCCTTTTTATGTCATCCAAACCAAAAACCGATTTACCTACCAGACTATTTTTTTTGTATTTTTGGTTTCGTTTATTTTTTAATTTTTTTTCTATTTTTTGATTTCTTTCTTCTTCTTTTTTTTCCAATTTACCTTAGCTACCTCGATGTTACCAACCTGCATCTCGCCGGTTACATCAACTCTTCTTCCCGGGAAGAAAACTTTGTAGCAACCACCACCATCTACCAACCAATAACAATGGCAAGTAGCAATCAATAAAAGGCACACGCACATCGATTCGACTTAATATATACATGTGTTTTTTGTTGCTTTGTAATCCTCTTTCCTTCTATGGCCACGAGTTTTTCTACTTCATCTTTACTAATGCTGATTACACACACGTATATATATATATATATATATATATATATATATATATAAATATATATATATATATATCGGATGAAAAATATACATACTCTCACGACAAATTGTACGTACGTATAAATATATTTCTTCCACAGGTGTTATAAATACATTGCTCAATGTTACGAGACAGAGCTATAAATAATAAATATATATAATAAAATAATAATAATAAAATAATATATAATAAAATAATATATAATAAAATAAATATCCAAATAATAAAATAATATATAATAAAATAAATATCCAAATTTTGGACAATTTTTTTCCTTATTTTCTCCCGAAACTTTATTGTTTTGCTGTTTTCAACTTTAATGATTAATTTTCCTGATTAAAATTTAAATTGCATCTCAGTGTCTTAACACTTCTTCAAGTGCGGCCAGAAGTAAAAAAGGTCCGTTGAAATCTAAAGAACAAACCCGTTATACAAAAGAATTTTAACATTGTCCTATAATTATATATATATATATATATATATATATATATATATATATATATATATATATAACTAGACTCGTTTCGAAAACCCTCAATTTTTGATTTGCTAATAATCAAATCAATCTCGAGGAAAAAAGGTTTTAAAAAAAAAGAAAGAGCTACAAACATGAACTTCTGCCAAAAAAAAATCGCACAGATGCAGGTCTGAAGCCCAAAGAAAAAAAACCCGATACAGTAACAACTAACAACAAAAGAGCTCAATACAACCGTAGAGCAGACCTGGAATACACACTAGTGAGCCAGACAAACCTACCTAGGTTTCACCTAAACGGATCGTCAGGAAAGTTTGGCCAAACTTTCCCTGACGATCCATCAAACAAAAACATGACTCACAAATATATATATATATATATATATATATATATATATATATATATATATATATATATATATATATACATATATGTGTGTGTGTATGTGTGTGTGTGTGTGTGTGTGTGTGTGTATGTGTGTGTGTGTGTGTGGGCATATATATATATGTTATATATATATATATATATATATATATATATATATATATATATATATATATATATATATATATATATATATATATATATATATGTGTGTAGGCAATGGTTAACAAGCTTGTCTCGGTATAATAATAACGACAAAATAGTGAGTTCGATCCTCACTGGGTTCCCGTTACGTTCGGCCTTGTGCCACATCGAAGATACGCTTAGAAAATCACTATATATGCGTGTGCGTGGCAGGATGTTTAGAACTTTAGCGTTCCAAACGCGAAGCCTGGGTTTTTATCTCACCGTGGTCGAGGTACCTTCTTGATAATCTCAAAACGCGATGGATGCCTAAAGTCACAAGTCATCGTGAACGATGGTTTGAGCCTACTGGCTTTGCCATTGGAATCGTAAATAAAAATTCATCAGACCTACAATAATTCATCATACCTACAAATATATATATATATAAATAATTTTATATATATATATATATATATATATATATACTTTTCTTACATCTGGATAATACAGATGCGGAGGTAATGGATAACAGCTCGGATTGAGGAATTGAAGAGCCGAGTTCGAATTCCAGTCGAATCTATTACAGTCACTTACGTGCTAATACCCTTGGGAAAGTGCTGAATCGTTTTCTTATCTCCCCGCCAACTATGGGTAAATAGCAGGACAAACCAGGTTCTATAGACTTTGATGGCAACTGGTCTACTGCAGAAATAAATGGCAGCCTACTGCGGGAAAAAATCTGTCTCGTCAGTCAACATATCGAAAGATACATGTTCGCCTCAGCGTGTCTCATGCATGACACATAACTGAACTGAATATACTAAATAAGATACTGTTGTCTTCAATTTTTATTGTCATGTTCTCAAGGAGATATTGGTTCCTGTAACTTGACTCAAGGAATTGTGAGTTTAGTATCTGGCTAGGGCAGTGGTGAACAAAAAGTATTATATCTTAATTGTAAGAAGAAATTGCTCTGTTTAATGAAAACAAACACTGAGCGCTCTTTGTGAGTCAGTTTTAATATTCAATATTTCAAATTTCATATTCTGTTAATAGGACTCATGCTTGGACTATACCACCTACCTACATATATATATATATATATATATATATATATATATATATATATATATATATATATATATATATATATATATAGTCCCATGTATGTTTTTCTTTTTGTTCCGTGTCTGATTTCTAGTTTGTTTTTCACCTTCTTTCTTTTTCCTTTACTTTTCTTCACTTATTTCTTTCTGTCTAATTTCCTCTTCCACTTTTCCGTGAATAGACTTGATAAATACGTCAGCAAGTCTATCCCCCCTCACCACCACTATTACTATATGTCTGTTTATAAAGATGGATTAAAAACATATTTATTTGTGTGGAAATTGTCGATCTGAGGAATTAGGATCGAATCTCAGTCCTAAGGGAGTAAATTATAATCATGTATCCTTAAAGTTGTTTGTTTCTTGGAGAGTTGAGTAAAAGGGAAATAACTGCGACACCCGGAATAGGCATGGCACGTGGAACTAGAACAATCTACCCCTGTGGACAAAATAAAGGGTTTAGTTCGAAATTTCGATCATAACCTAGAGAATGCCGGAGCGTACAATGGCCGAAAATGTCGTGGACATGACATAAAAGATGGGGGCAACAGTCCGAACAATGTAAATAATTACAATACCTCATCTCAAAAATATATACATATATTTTTTTCTAATCAGTGTTACCCCAGTCAAGGTAATACAGCCACTAACACGCAAGGGGTTACAGGGTAGGGCGGAATTAAGAACAGAAACATTAGTAATGATCAGAAAAAGAAAATAGTACTCAGGAGGACAGTAGATAACGATTGACATTGCATTTAAATTCTTGCAGATTAAAGTTGACTGGAAAGCATGGAGACAGCTTTTCGTAAGTCCAGAAAAGAAACAAGTCGTTATATCTCGATTAGGTATTGGGCACACAAGATTCATACAATCCTTTAAACTCAAAAAGGTACAACAACCATTGTGTGTAGCATGTGAAACATCCTTCACTGTTAAACCCTTCCTCGTAGAATATCTAGCCTTTGCTTCCATCAGAAAACGCTTTTACAATGCAAATATGAAAGATCTATTCGAAAATGTCAACATAGATGATATTCTATCCTTTCTGAGAGAAATGAAATTACACCAAAAAATATAAGCGTAAACCAAATCAATTCCATACAAAGATACTCCCTCAACATGACCCCTGACAATGCGGACATACCGTTAAAACCATTAATTAAAAAAAAGTGTAAATATCGACATACAGCACAATACAATCCCCTAAACTCTAGGCATAAAATTAACCCGGACGGGTTGACATGCGGTTAAAATCCATCAACCAACCAACTAACCAAAACATGGAGCCTGAAGTGAGTTCCACAAGCGAGTGGTATTTTCTTAACAGTTTTCTCCCACGATCACCATAATCTAAAATCAAATCACGTTTAAAATTTAAGCACATAAGTTAAGCAGCATCAAGCCTGGTTAGTACTTAGATGGGGACGATTTGAGAATAGAAATTACTGAAAGTTATTTGGAAGAAAACCTCGAAAAATATCCAATCCTTGGATTGCCGGGATGTGGCAGAATATGGTGGTACGTACATTGACTAGCAGTTTTCTCTGATCACATGTAACATCGGCTTCTAGACGGAACATCACACTCGACGGCAAGAAGATACCTTCTCTGTGTATGTTGGCATGAGAGAGTAGTGATTCTATCAGGAAAGGTGAAATTGGGAAAAAAACTGAGGCGTATAATAAAATTTGGAAAATATCCAATGCCGGCACTCTCGAGGATTTTCCTTCTGAGTAAATTATTGCTTTTCTAATGATTGTAGCATTTATAAAATGAAAATTATGGTTGAATTTATTTCTATGTATGACTAATACATTTGGTAAATTATTGTTTATGAGGTCCCGTTTGTGTTCACAGATGCATTTTTGTTTTCAAATTTCAGCATGTTTCTCCAATATATAGTGAGGAACAGTTTTGACAGTTTATTTTATATAGCCTGCTTCTGAAATATTATTGTTATGAGGATTTGTTGATCTGATTATATCCATAATGGTTTTGGAAGTGGTTGTGAATCACTACTTCCCCAAGTCTATATACAAAAGAAATATTTCAAGATATTAAAGAAAATGTTTGTATCCGCCATCACGACAATTCAAATAATATTTCTACATACGAAAAAACTTCTCTTTAAAATGAAAAAGTAAATGACGTAATTTTTTAATTGACCTAATGAATATATATGCGCGTTTCTAAATTCTTCTAGTAACAAACATTTTGTTTTTTGTTTATAGATACTACAAATTTCGCTGTGAACAAAAGTCGTGGGCTATAATTACATACTTTTCGTGAACAGATATGATCGGCCGAGAAAAATAGTCGAAGATTGTGTGTTTAAAAGCAATATATATATATATATATATATATATATATATATATATATACACACTTGCTATTTTATTATTTATAATATTGTTGCTATAGCATTAGAATGGCTAATTACCTATATTTTTTCCGGCCAACGGTGACATTGTGCTGTATATATCCATTGCAGTTACTGTAGTAATTAAGCAGATGCATTACTTTTGGAGCACCGGAATGTGCACATATATGTGTTTGCAATTATATATATATATATATATATATATATATATATATATATATTGTTTTTAAACACATAATCTACGATAGTCTTTCTCGATCGATCATATCAGTTCATATCAGTTCATGAAGCATATCTTAACGTAAACAATGACTACAGATAATGAACTGGATTAAGTCTGACAATTTAATATATTTTCTGTTTATACGTTATTTTTATGGATACAATTTATTTAAGTAAATATATATATATATATATATATATATATATTTGTATGTATATATGTATGTATATCTGTATGTATGTGTGTGTGTATATATATAATGTAAATAGAAATATTGCGATAATTACATAAACTAGACCGAGAGAAAGAGATTAAAGTGAAAATCAAGAAACATGTAAGTATAATTGAAGAGAAAAACATACGATTAAACATTCATTTCAAAATAAATCTGATATTTTTCATTTGGTCAGATCATAGAAAGTGGGTCGGTCCGAGAACTTTTCAGCACACCTAATATATCAAGGGAACGAAATAGAACGACAGAGAAAAGTGAGTAGAATATCTGTGTAGAAAAATGAAGATCGACCTTATTGGCTAATTGCTACCGTTTCTCCCACTGAGCTAGTGTACGCATAGAAAGAGTTACTCAAACGCGTAGGTTGGCAGGTAGGTGTTGGTAGTAGAAAGACTGGCATATTGGCAAACGCTCCCATGAATGATTGCCAATATAGAAATCTCCATTCACCTTTTCCTTTCGTCCCTTCTTACCCACTCCCCACTGTTTGCCACAAACTCTTACGTTCTCATGAAACAAAAACAAATAAAATAAACCCAAAAGAAAACATAAAAGAAATACAAGTAAACAATGATAACAATAAGAAAAACAAAAAAAAATAAAATGACTGCATGCCTGACCAAGGACCAGCACGCAAATGTCTGCTTGCACTGAATGAGGATTTTCACTTGGACTGGATCAGAGGTGTAATTAAACCAGCAGCCAGCCCGGAACCTGACTGGTCGTGTAACTCATAAAATCGGCTTGTAGCACGGTGGGAGTGATTCGGGTTTGCATATGGGATAGAAGAGTGCTTAGGGAATGACGAAGTCATATGAGGCCAACGTTTACTGTTATTTGGGTGCTAAGTTACTTTCAATTAAACATGTGACAGATATTGAAGGCTGGGATTAAGCTTGCGTCTTTGAAGTCTTTACTTGGGGGTCTTTGTACAATTTTTTCAAACTCTTTGACGTTATCATTTACATGCGGACTATTATCCTCATCTTTGTTGTTGCTATCGCAACGTTACGGCAATTGTACCCTCCGTCGACGTGTATGTCCACTCTTAGTGATAATATTTGCATTATATTTATATTAGAAAGAAAAGAACATATTTTAAAGGTTTCTTACAATCATATCTGAGATAGATTGAATGAATATATATATATATATATATATATATATATATATATATATATATATATATATATATATATATATGTAGATTTAATAAGCTGGTTAAGGAATAAAAAGTCAACAAAATTATAACATTGTCAGGAAGATTGATGATATTTATTATACATTACCCTTTTAAATAAACTGAAGCACGAACAGAAAGATTTTAAAGTCGGAATGTTCAAGACACGACTGTGCTCTTTTTCAACTAGACGAGGAATAAACAAAGTAGCGGGTTTTACTCTTCCGAGGAATGTTGTAGTTGTTTGTTAGAGGACTCCCTGTTGGAATGATATTATCTGAGTAAACCCAATTCCCTGTTTAATTCCTCAATGTGTAATTCTATTTTGAATATATATTTCAAATCTGA
>CAHIKZ030001064.1:817500-837500 GCA_903632075.3 Acanthosepion pharaonis | reverse complement strand
AAATTATTCTATTTCTTCTATATCTCCAGAAGCTTCTGCTATATAGAGACAGACGACTATGCCACCATAAGGTGTCCACTAAACCCGCCTATTGAAAATCTCTATGCAGTGGGCACCTTTTTCTATTTTGGTCGTAGCGAGAGAGACATAATCGACTGGATATATTAAACTGACTAAATGGTATATTGTTTTTCACTGTTTATACCTACTCTATATATATTCTTTAATTTAAAACTCATCTTAGTTGCAAATTGTTACAGTGACATATACTAGACTTGTCGGTTACTTTGTGGTGAGCTAATATTTAGCATGTCAGCTACTGATCTTGACGGGTATTTCGTTCATTTTCATTTCTGTAGCTTCTTATCGCAAATCTCTGATAGTTATTCCATGGTCGTTAGTAAAGAATTAAAATAGGAAGTAAAGCAGACCGCAGTAAAATTTGAATCCGAATTCCTTCATAAATTTTTCTTTGCTTTTATTGAATTGCCTGATATACTACATTTACATAAACTAGTCAAGATATAAAATAAAGAATGCTGAGCTGCTATGTAATATCAATATAGTGATTTTCCAAGCATAGATGTGGCACAAGTCAGAAATTAGGGGGCACCCAGTGAGAATCGAACTCGCAACTCAGTCGTAATTTTTCTAGCGAGATAAACTTGCTAACCATTACACCACCTCTAGGCGCCCTTTTTTTTTCAAAGCGTAGATTAGATGTGACACAAGGCCGAAAGTGTCGGGCAATTAGTGAAGATCGAACTCACTTTCAGTCGTAACTGATCTAGCGAGACAAGCTTGCTAACAATTACACCACGCCGAGGTGACCAATCAACGTTCTTATAAGACAGTGAATGCTGGAAAATTGCCTCGAAGATGAGGAGAAAACCCCGAGGCACCAGAAATGGGGTTCGACAGAAGGATACTGAAAATATCGTGAACGGCGCATGTGAGCAATGGGGAAGTTTTAATGAAAATGAGAACGATCTGGAAGGAAATAAAGAGTAACCAACTACACGATCTTAGGCAAATAGATTGTAGAGCACAGATTGGCAGGGATCGCAAAGAGACAAGCATTGTTTAGAGTCATGATATATAGGAAGTTGTGGAGAGACCTTATTGCCCACAGGAAACGGTAAGTCGAAGTAGTAGTATTAATAGTAGTTTTATTTTGAAATAAATTGACATTGAGGAATTATTGGATATTATTAGTTTTATATAGTTATTCCTTTCGTCTTAACCGCAGAAAGAAATGACCACCTAATGCGGGAAAAAAATCTGCCTCGTCAGTCGTGTATCGAAAGATACATGATCGCTTAAGCGTGTATCACGCATGGCACATAACTGACTGAGATAAAAGGGATCGCGTTCAAATTTTTGCGAGAGAAACCCAGGAGTAATAATTAATAAGAATTTGTACATTTATTTATTCTCGTTTGTTTCCGGTTAAAAGATTTTAAACCTGTTTTTTAATTATTATTATTATTTCTGACCCGGAACGTTCCGGGTTCGAATCGCAGCTGACCTTAACGAGATAGTTCAGTGACTTCCTCTTTTAATTGTTTCGTATTACCAGCCAAGTGAATCCCTAAAATATAATCTTTCTGCTGTAGAGTTTTGGTCTGTTAGCCGCGTATATTAATTAGATTAAAAATGGCGTCTCAGGCAGGGAGTGGCAATTTTTTTTTTGTCGATCTCATGACACACCGCAAATGAGAGAGAAAGGAAAAGAGAAATGTTTTCTGTGGTGAACAAATATCAAACACTTTAGGATAAAATAAGCATTTATTTTTATAGGTTTAATGTAGACTGATCAACGAGTAATTTCGTGAATTTTAATATAAAATATAAATCGAGTCAATTGGTACATCTGCTGCAAGGAATCTATACATCAGGCAGTAAAATGCATCTAATCGTCAGTTCCTTATCATTGTCCTCGTATTCATTTGGTAAGCAGGAACTCTTAGATATCTTCTTTCCCAAATCTGTCACTTATGACTCCCCGACTACAGCAACCTTAACCTTTTTTTTTTACAGTAAGGTTCACCTCGTACAAGGACCGGGTGCCACTCGAGGTAAATGGTTATGTTAAGGGATAGTTTATATTGATAGGAAGGGAAAATAAAGAGTCACACTTGAACAGGTTATTATTGTAGTGATTGTGGAAACATCCTCTTGGGAGTCTGTTCCACATGGCCGTGGTTTGCGCGAAGAAGCTGTTCGAGTGGAACTTACTTCTCGCTGATGGAATACGGAGGAAATGTGGCTGATTTGCTACTATGGAAGTGGCATAGCGGGTTCTAAACGAAAAGGTTAGACATGGCGTAACCAAGGAATCTAGTTCGTCCGAGCACTTTCCATGGTAGTAGTGATAGAGCAATGAGAGACTCGCCACATCCCGCCTCTGTGTGTGCGCGCGTGTGTGTGTGTGTGTGTGATATATATATATATATATATATATATATATATATAGAGAGAGAGAGAGAGAGAGAGAAAGAGAGAGAGAGAGGTTGGAGGGTGGAAAATAATTCTCCTCCAAAAAGGACGATTTTGAACTCTATAAAGACTGGAAATTGACGTCTGGGTAACAGTACTCCATTTTCGGCCTGATCTGGCCCTTATAAAGGTAAAGGATAACATGAGGAGTCAGGTACGTACTGGAGCGGTATAGGGAGTCTATCATTTTACCTGCATCATTAGCGATGGATCGTTTATATGAATTCCGCATGAGGCCGGGTGTGCGATTGTGGTCTAATATCCACTCAAACCCGGAGCTTTTTCGAGGTGAAATCCGTTAATCAAAACTGGCGGTAGGTGAGGATCAATATAACCTACATATTCTTATAATATGCATCGCTTCCTACGTCCCCTCGCTTACGTACTTACAACAATCTCATTCAATAAGCGTATATCTTGAGTGGCTCTCGGGCCTTGTGTAAGGTGAACAATAGTAAAAAAAAAAACAACTTTTTAATTGGATATTCACTTTCTCTCTCTGTGCCCCTATTGATTTCAATATTATCCGTGAGTGTAAAATTCACCATGCCCTCTTTCCTCATTATGTAACTTAAATTCCAACCGCCTCTATATAATCCTAAACATAAGCATCCTTTTGTTGCTATTTTACTTAAAATGTCTCCGTTAATCAGATGTTTAGGTCATGGCATTCTCTGTATCTTTCTTTAGAACCACTTTTCTGTTTGCCTTGAGTCTCTGCTTCCTCTGTGAGGAGATTGTCCGGCAGTTACGGTCATATAGGAGGACGGATGTTACATAAAAGTTCAACATAAAATCAAAAGAAGAATCTGCAATGTTAACAGTGCTGACCTGGCATCTCGGCTTCAGTCACTTTTCCACTGACGTAACGTAGCTTCCCTGTGGCTTTTCTAAAAATATTTTTATGGTAATTGTTCTAATGAACTTTCCTCTTTGGTACGTAGACTTTTAAGCGCAGTACTAGATTGGCAGCTAGGTCACATCATTTTACCATTGGAATTGCTAGATGTAACCGTAAGTCCTATGCTAGCAGTTTCTTCTCTCATATTATCTGCTTGTGGAATTCTCTCCCGGCTTCTTGCTTTTCGGTCAACTTTGGTCATCAAAAATGTAAATGCAATGTTAATCGTTATCTTCTGTCTTCTTAATTCCTGTTCTTTTATTGCACTTTCTACTTAGTAAAGTTATTGTTTTTCTCATATTCTTTAATACTCAACAACTCTTTGCGCCTTAGTAGCTTTATTGCCTTGCTCTGGGTGAAATGATAAAAAAATGAAGTACTCTTTGTTTCTAACGATATGTTCCCTTTTTTATTTTTTAACACTTTGAGCTCCGCGTTCCTGAACAATTTTAACCCATTTCCTTGAGCTCCTGAGTCAAAATTCTCAAATAATTGCTATGTAATGTTTCACGGTAGATATAAAAATAGTTACAAGTGCTTACCCACCATTCAACCGGTAGCTGGGCATTCAATCATTTTTCTTTACCACTGTTTAACCGGTGGCTGGAAATTAAGTCATTTTTCTCTATTACCGGTAAAGCGGTGGTCAGGGCTCAAAGTTTTAATACTTTGCTTATGTTTTGAGGACATCTTTCGTTATTCCAGTATGCCTTCGGATCTTTGTGCCACAATTTCTATTTTTTGTTAAAATGATCCGCCATGTATCTAAAGTTTTGCTGATTGTTGAGGCAGCTTAATTCGCTTTTCTTTTTTTAGATTTACACAACACCGAAGCATCTAGTTTTGTGGCAAACTAAGCTTTGTAAATATCTCAATTAAATGAATCATTAGTAAAAAGAAAAATATTTTATAGACTTTAATTATATATTTACCTATATATTATTTATTAAGAAACAGCGATAAATAATATATTACATATATTTGTTAACTAGTTTTGCTTAAACAATAATCTATGTGGAAGATAAAATTGATGTTAAAAATTGTTTAGTATTAGTTGTCAGCGTTTTTGGATTTTATTTAAAGAAAGTATCGAAGCATTCATTAAAAGACACAAATCCTAAAAGTGCATGTCAAAGAAACAAAAAGGGGAGAGAATAAAGAGATAAAAATGGAAGAAAAAAAAAAGATAGTAAAAAAAACGAGCGAGGTACGAAGGAGAGTGTAAAAACAGAAAATAATTCTCATTCCAGAAGAATAGGATATAGAGGAAGAAGAGATAGAGAGAGAGAGATAGATGGGAAAGGAGAACGAAAGAAGAGGAGAGAGAGAGAGAGAGAGAGAGAGAGAGAGAGAGAAAGTGAAAAGGAAGAGAAGGTAGAAGGTGGAAGAGAGAGGAGGTAAGAGGAGGAGAAGGTTGGAGAGGAAGAAGGTAAGTGAGAATTAAAAAAAAATACAGAAGAAAGAAGAGGGGGAAGATAGATGAAAGAAATACAGAAAGGCGTGTGAAGAGAATAAGGATGAAAAAAAATGTGAAAAGGAAACAGAAATGGAGAGAAAAGAGAGTAGAAGAGATACGGAGAGAAAGAGATCGAGAGAGAAAAAAAGAATGAAAGAAAGAGATCGAGAGAGAGAGAGAGAGAGATGAATATAGTTAAATTCTCAGTTGTGTAGTCCCGTTTTAAGTCTATTGTTGCCATGGAATAACCACTGTAGTGTGAGAGCACCTATTTAAAAACGTGCTAAACCCTAATGGTGGTAATTGATCTCTTTGGTTGTGAGACGTAGCACGGGGGAAAGAGAAACAAAACAATAGATCCGACCGAAACCACTCAATAACGCCTTGCTACAAAGAGAGAGAGAGAGAGGAGGAGGGGGGGGAGGGGGGAGAGAGGGGGAGAGAGAGAGGGGAGGGGGGGAGAGGAGAGAGGAGAGAGAGAGAGAGAGAGAGAGAGAGAGAGAGAGAGTGTGTGTGTGTGTGTGAATCGATGGCTCAAACCAGCCAAGTAATTTTTGATTGTTGTTTTAAACAGAAGGCCGGTGCTGAGTGAAACCAACTCATGACATTTAGAACGACCATTTCAGTATGACTGGAAAAAAAAAAATTAATAAACAGCTGATGTCAAAACAAAAAAACAAAAACAAAATTAACCGCCAAGTAAACGAAGACGCGGTCATAGGTTGCAATAAATGTTTAACCACGACGTAAAGGTTGAGTGTTTTTTTTTTGTTTTGTTTTTTTGTCTTTGTTTGCGTCGTGGTCGACAGCTGAGTCCGCCAAGGTTTTTGGCCAGACGATATTTTAAGCGGATTATGTGCTTGTTGATGAAAGTCTAGGAGTAGAGGGTGATTTTTCGTTCGAAGCTAAGGTCCATGGCGAGATTAGATTAGTAGCTAGGGTTCAGATTATAATCGATACAAGTATTCTTGGTGATCCTTTTTAAATTTTTCAGTTATTGCTGCAGCCTTCAACGCGTTTCAAAGTAGTATCTATTAAATAAAAAAACAAAAACATACATACCTAACCTAACCTCCATATAATAAGAGTAGTAATCCATTAGTTTTATGAGTCTTTAGTTCAAGTTGAGATATGTCACACTAGTTCAAGGTGCGTTATAGAATTATTTATTTATCTTTTAACAATAGATTCTTACGTTGTTTTAAATTTAGCACTACCCCCATCAAGTTTGAACTAGAATTCTGTATCATTGGGTTTCTTCTCTGGCATGGAGATCGGATTACTGATTAGACTACGGATGTGTGAGTAGCGATTCTAAAAGAGAAATTGGCGCGCAACTGATTTCGTTGTGCTCACCTTCGCAAAAATATCCCTGGGAATGTTATGAATCTATCTTCCATCTTTTGGGAGGTTGCAAAAATAGGGATTTGTAAGCACTGTACACTTAGATTGCAAATGAATAAAAGGAATTTTGACATGGATTCGAATGTATAAGTTAATGGTGCGGAGAATGGGCTCGATGAAGTGAGTTCAAGCTCCGTCACGGACAGCTTGCATTTCGTCATATTAATTCCCTTCAGGAGGCACGGTGGAGTAATGGATAGCGGCTCAGATTGAAGAATCCGAGAGCCGAGTTCGAAATCAGTCGAATCAATTAAATTCTCTAATCCCCTTGGGAAAGGTATGACTCCTCTTTTCTCCCCACAAGCTATGGGTAAACAACAGGACAAACTGGGTTCTATAGCCTTTGAAGGCAACTGGTCTACCACAAAAAAAATGGCAACCTGTAGGAAAAAAAAAAATCTGCCTCGTCAGTCATATATCGAAAGATACATGATCGCCTAAGCGCGTATCACGCATGGCACATAACTGACTGACACTCATCCAAAAGCAAAGATCTGAAATGGTACTGAGGAGCCATAATTACTTTAAGAAATTATGTAATAGACATCGATCAAGTCATATGAATCCTCTTCTTCTTCCTCCAGCTATTGATGAATAGCAGGTCAGATCGGGCTCTGTAGCCTTTGATGGCAACTGGTCTACCGCAGAAAGAAATGACAAACTACTGCGGGGAAAAGATTTTTTTTTAAGCGTTTCACACCAAGCAAGGCGGGAAGCCACTAGGACGTAAGGGGTTACAGAAAATTTAGAACAAGATCAGATACGAGTGATAGAAGAAAGGATGAGGAGAAGGGTAGTGGATAGATCAAGGCAACTGGAGATGTCGATTGACATTACATTTGGATAGCTGGAGATTATAGCTCTCAGGGAAACTGGAATAGGGAAGGGAGTTCCACAGGCGAGAGGTGCGAGACATGAAGCTATTGGAGTAGAAGAGACGGCTACATTTAGGAGTTTCGACAGTGAAGGGGTGAGAGCGGGATGTCAGCCTCGTAGGGTGCTTGAACTCATGAAGTCTGGGAACCAGCGAATGCAGCTCCTCGGAGCAATTGCCATGAAAGTATTTGTAAAACAGACAGAGAGAGGGGACGGCGCGTCTGTGAGAAAGTGACTGTAGACGAGATGCCAGAGCAGGGCCAATTATATTGCATATCCATCTCTGGAGCCTATCAAGAACCCCGAGGCAAACAGAAGGGGCTCCAGACCATATATGGCAGCAATACTCCATGCAAGGGCGAATTGTTGATTTGTAGATCTGGAGGATCGATTCCGGGGAGAAAAATTTCCTGGCGCGGCACAGGGATATCGAAAGATACATGATCGCCTAAGCGTGTATCACAAATGGCACATAACTGACTGAATTCTCTTAGGAAAAGCGTTTAATCGTTTTATTTCAGCAATGAACAAATAGTAGAACTCTTTAGTTTAGTAAAGCCAATCGATTTTTCGCATTCGATAATATGTCATATCGTTTCGATCTTTCTAATAGAGTACAATCCATTTCATGTTACTAGTCAGTTATGTGCCATGCGTAATCATGCATCTTTCGATACATGACTGACGAGGTCGTTGTCATTTCTTTGTACGGTAGACCAGTTGCCATCTAAGGCAGTAGAACCCGGCCTTTCAGAGAAATACTTCAGAAAACCTAAGCTCGTGACTCGTAATATACATCAACCTCAAACTCCTGTCATTTAGATTCGAACCAAAATTAATGACGTCCGTATCGTTGGAATAAGCATAAATCATCAGGTGATGATAACTGCTGATCTGAAATAAAATATCAATTGATGTTGATCGTCGTTAATATGTTAATCAGAAAATGGAAATCGAGTATACAGGCTGCGATGGAAAATTGTCGTCTAAAATTTACCCCCACCCCACCCCGGCTAGGAAATCATCTCTCAGTAGAAAACTTCAACTGGCTTCTCTGATTGAGAAATATGGTGGGGGTTCGCTTTTGCCAAGAGGCGCTGAAAAATTCTCACCCTGATCAACATTCCAAAGTCTGTAGTTCAATGATTTGTTGCTGACGGAAGTTTAATATATACTTCTCTGTTAATATCTATTGCAACATAATTCTGTTATCTATCTATCTATCTATCTATCTATCTATCTATCTATCTATCTATCTATCTATCTATCTCTCTATATATAATGATATATATATAATGATATATATATATATATATATATATATATATATATATATATATATATATATATAATTTTTGGTTTTGTCTATAAACCCATTAATATCTATCTTTCTGCGTTCATATCTCTCTCTCTCTCTCTATATATATATATATATATATATATATATATATATATATGTGTGTGTGTGTGTGTATATATAATTCTCTTGCTTTTTTATCTGTAAATCAATTAATATCTATCTTTCTGTTCATATTCATCTATCTACTACTCTTATATCAATCTGTTCATATCTATCTATCGATATTTTTTTCAATCTTGTATCCATATATATATATATATATATATATATATATCTTATATACAACTGTTCCTATCTATCTATCTATCTATATATCTATCTTGATTGATTGATTGATTGATAGCTAGCTAGCTCTAAACAAATCCAACATATGAAATAGCAATCTGTTAATCTCATTGATATTATTGGGAATTGTATGGAGTCTAATATATTTGCAGTGCTATTGAGTGTTGGATAAGGGCGAGTTCGGATGTTTCCTTAAAAAGAAAGCAGATTATATTTTGTTGTGTGGCGTGACCTTTGTTCGTTGGACCGTTGTGTATTGCGCATGACCGGAGAAAGCAAGCAATGGCAGACGCCATTCACTTGCTTGTTGTTGATGGCTAGTCTAAAAAAATAATCAGTGGCGGTGATGGAAGGGGTAGCGTTTGAATGATTTATGGTATGCGTTGAAGCTAACTCGACATAAATCGGTGTTTGGTGCATGTGAGAGATGGGTAGATAGGGAACATGGGATTTTCATGCAGTCGCGAGACTGTCTTTCGAACTCACTCTCTCTCTCTCTCCCTTTCTCTCTCTCACCTTCTATTTTTCATCATCATCATCATCATTCTCACGAGAAAAAGAGATAGAAAGATAAATAAATAAAGAAAGAAACGAAAAGAGAAATATCGGGAGAGAAGAGAAAGAGTAAAAAAAAAGAGAGAAAAAAAAGGGAAAAAAGTGAAAGAGAGAAAAAGAAGGAAATATATTGGAAGAGATAAAAGGAAAGAGTTGGGTCAAAGCGAAAATACTAATGGGAGAATGAGCGAAAAGTAAAGAGAGACCGTGCGCGAGAGAGAAACAGAGAGAGAGAGAGAGAGAGAGAGAGAGCGGGAGAGATGAGAAAAAGATAGTGAAAGTGAATTAAGGAGGGAATTAGTAAGAAAGAAAAGGTAGCAGGGAGATAAATTTAAAGAGATAAATGAAGAGGAAACATTTAAAAAAGTTAAAAAAAGAAGACAAAGTGAAAATCTCGCTTTCTCTGTCTCTGTCTGTCTGTCCGTCTCTCTCTCTCTCACTCTCACACACACACATTCACACACGTATATATATATATATATATATATATATATATATATATATATATATATATATATATGTTGCTGATAAACCCTGAGCTGAAGAGTGGACAGACAGGTCCGCCTACGAAACTCTGGAGAAACGAAGAAAAAGTACTGGATTCCTATTTCATACCCATTTTCTTATATGGCAGTGAATACTGGATAATCTCCCCACGGACAAGGAGAAACCTGGTTCTACAGAAGGATACTGAGAATTCCATGGACGGAGCGTGTAAGCAGTGAGGAAGCCTTAAAGAAAATGGCAACAAAATGAACACTTATGCTCGGAACCAGGAAGAAGCAGCTGGCATTCCTTGGACACATAATAAGGAAAGCAGATTGGAAAACCTACGCCTCACAGGGCAAAAGAGATAGCGAAAAGAAATAAGTACGTTTCCTGAGAAGCTTGTGAGCGTGGCAGAAACGGGATGAGAACCTTAGCAAAGGGAGAAAAACTGCTATGAGCTACAAGGGATAGAATGTTTTGGAGTACCATGATCCTCCAAGACAATTTCAAGAAAATGAGTCGACGTTCCACTGCAGTTTTGAATTATAGTTAAGATAAATTTCAAAACGAAAAGAATATCTTTAACAATGTATTTAATTTGTTACTTTTATATCTACTCGTTTTAACACGTGAAAATTTCACTGTCCTTCTATTTGAAATTTCTGATGAATCTTAATTATTCAGTTAATGATTGAATAATTTCATGGCGAGTTCTACGACAATAAAACACTCGTAGAAATTACCCGATCGCATCGGTAAATGCTTGAGCTTAACAAGTTTAACAAAATATTCTAATAACAATCATAAATATGAATGGTATTCGTTATTTTAAGAAGTAAGGGGGTACAAATGAAAAGATTTGAAAGTTTTTCCAATTCACTTCTTTTCTTTCAATCATATTCTTACTGAAATCAAGTGGCGTATTTGAAAAATATTTCTTTTACTTCTCACTCGATCAAAACGGAATAGTTTATTATGTATGAGGTATTGGTAGGTGACGTTAAGCGCTTTCTTTTTCTTTTTTTCACTGAAAACAAATAACCTCTCTGATATGTCCTTTGTCTTACAACACGATCAAAATAGAATTGTCCATTATTTATGCGCTATTGACAGAGTGTAACGGCCGTGCAAACTAACAAATTGAGGGACAAGTACGATTATTATATGATTTTATAATTTGTTTCTTTATTGATGAAAAAAAAAACAAACTTCACTTTCAAAGCTATTCAGTATGTTGCAATTTGTTTCTTACCGCAGCAGTTCGTTGCTAGCATGCGCATATTCAGTGCGCACGTAAGTTCATGCATTTAGATTTAGTTGTACAATATTCCTAACCACAGCGCCCGAATCTAGGACGGCTGTTTCTCTGCGAACGATCAATGCACAATTTAGACTATTCTTTTTCGTTTGTTTGTTTCACATCGATAGACGACCTGGATTCATGCATCTGCATGTCTGATCGTCACTAATGCGCATGCGTGATTTTATGATTCATTCGTCTTTCATTTTTAACATCACGGTTTTTTATAATTTTTTACCAATTATATAAGTAAGTATTGTATATATATATATATATATATATATATATATATATATATATATAAATATGTATATATACATATATATACATGTATGAACCTATTTTATGTACATTTATATATTTTATTATATACTATATCTATATTTAATAATATATTTAATAATAATGTATGTAAAACATTATATATATTTATATATATATATATATATATATATATATATATATATATATATATATATATATATATATATATGTGTGTGTGTGTGTGTGTATAGGTATAGGTTAGGCAAATTATATTACTAGATATTAGCGACCGCGCTTGCTGGCGTGCATACGTTGGTAAGCAAATAAATAATTATCAAATTTAGTGTAAATTAATTCATAGAATAATCAATGTGGGGAACACACACACACACACATATATATATATATATATATATATATATATATATATATATATATATATATATATAACATCATATATTTCTATCAATTCACTCCAAGCAAGGCGATAATGTCACTAAGACGCAAGGGACTAATCGGAGGATGAGAGGACTTTAGAACTAACTTGAGTCCTAATCCTAAGCAGGAAAAAATTGATAAACCTCTCTCTCTGTTCAAAAGACCAAATAGAGGAGGAGTGTGAACCTGACGATAGGCAGACCTAACTACTTATTTTTTTAATCATTTCTCTCCAAGCAAGGCAATAAAAAAAAAAATAGAAAAAGAAAAAAAAATCATTATTAAGGAGTGAGAAAAAAAAAGAAGAAGAACAGGGATTAAAAAGACAGAAGATAAATGCTGACATTGAATTTAAATTCTTGGGGATAAAAGTTGATTGGAAAGCACGAAGACGGAAGAGAGTTCCACAAGCAAGAAGTATAAGAGAAGAAACTGTTAGCATAGAACTTACGGTTACATCTAACCGTTGCAACACTAAAATGTTGAGACTTAGCACCCAAACTTGTTCTGAGCTTAAATTCCTAAAGTCTAGGTAACACAAAAGAAAAATACATTAGAACAATAACCATGAAAATATGGAAGAAAAAAAGCACAAGGAAGCTACATCACGGATATATATATATATATATATATATATATATATATATATATATATATATATATATATATATATATTATTCAAACATATATTGTTGAATATAACAGACAATGATTGTCTGTTATGTTTGATCATCAGCTGTTCTAAACTTCGTATGGTTGCTTTAATTTCAGGTGAAAATAAAGACAAAAATTGTCCAACATTTGGATATTTTTTTATTAAGCTATTCCTTGATCTAAGATTTCGACTCATATGATCCATCATCAGAGTGGTTATAAGGACATTTAAGCAAAAATATTCACCATCGAAGATGATATTCTGTTATGTTGACATAGAAGATTGCTATGCGATGATAACGGTCGCGGAATAGCAGACGCAGGTCGTAAATTCATGATGCGATTCTACATATATATATATAATGATCTACTGCCTCAATACACGGAATTATATATATATATATATATATATATATATATATATATATATATATATATATATATATATATAGATAGATAGATAGATAGGTCGAGTATGCATAGGGATCCGATAAAGAGATAGGATGAAGAACAAGTACGAAACAGATTTTAATCCAACATGTTTTACTTTATTAACGCTTCTTGAGAGATCAAGATAGAAATGATAAAATGATTTCTTTCTTCATCTCGCACAAAGCTTTAATAAAGTGAAAATATTAAATTAAGAATTTCCTATTTTTTTCCTACCTGTTTTTACCCTACCTATATATATATATATATATGGGTAAATAGCAGGACAGACTGGGTTCTATAGCCTTGGATGGCAACTGGTCTAGGAGAAGGACGACACTGAATTCAAAACCTGCGGAGTGTCGTTAGGGGACCTTGTGGCACGTAGTGCACCAGGTCTCTGTATTCGGCCCTTCAAAAAGTGGGGGTGGTCCTGCACGAAACCTTCACCACTATAATCAAATCTCATGTGCTGTTGTCGAACTCTCGGTTTCCTAGGAACCAATCTGTTTGACCTCATATGTTGAATTCGACGGAGAGTCGAGTATATATATATATATATATATATATATATATATATATATATATATATATATATATATATATATATATATCCACACTTATTCTATATGTCAAGACAGTAAAACATTTGAACAGGTATTATCAAATGTAATAAACCATTTGTCGATTTAATATAATTATCTTTTTTCTAATCTCTTTTCTTTTTATATGCCACGTCTTTGAGGACGTAGGCGATCAAGGCTCTCCACTTGCCCCTATCCTATGTAACTCTTAAAAATTTTCGACCCTCTGCCACCTCCCCCAGACCCCATTCTCTTATCCACTTAGCCAGGTATGTCATGCGTTCCTTTCACTTGTCTCTCATTTTCTCTATTTGACCCGCGAGTATCATTCTCTAGGCCCATCTTTCTCATTACGTGTCCTAGAGACTTCAGCTGCCTCTTCCTGATGTTAACTATAAGCTTCCTCCTTGTTTGCATCCTCTCCATGACCTCATCGCTTCTACTAATAATATATATATATTAAAGATAGCCGACAGACTTGTAGTGAGAGAGATATCGTTCTAAGTCGACCACGGAAAGAACATGTGAGGGAAGTTTTAAAGAAAGTAGAGACCAGATTGAAAGTGAAACTTAAAATCAGAAAGCGATTGTTGAACCTTCTGCGACATATAATGTGGGAAGAATGCTTGTAAAGTTTAACATTCACAGGGCATATTGAACGTAATATGATAACAGCGACAAACTTAACGACCTTGTGCAAGCAAGAACAATGTTAGCGAATAAAGGGTCAAAATTTACTTAGAACAAGTAAATACAGGAAGTTGTGGAGAGCCATGATAAGAAAGGTCCTGCAGTGACGCGGTATCTAAAAAGAAATATCAGCTTGCAAAGATCTGTTATAATACACTATTTGTTCCATTATAAACTATTTTTAAAATATTTAATAAATATAGACTAAAAAATAATTTATCTAAGCCGATGTCGAAACAAACGAATAGTTAACTTAAACCCAGGCCACTTATCAGAAAAGAAACGCTTTCATATGCCTGCGGACGATGACCCTGTACCAAAATCTCGCGAAATAACGTTAAAGTCTAGCACTTTTATCTACAGGACTGCTGTCATGTTACCTTTTATTGAATTTGAAACGGAAATCACACCTTCGCCGGCTGAACGAGATCCAACCTAACGCAAATCAAGCTCATCCCATCGACTTTATATCGACTGGATTCTTATTACCATCGCTTCCATGCCCCTGTTGACATCACTAATCGTCTGTCAACTTAGGATAGTGGGCCAAGCAACGTTATCATCATAGTCGCTTCTCTCTAATTTGCTTTTCAAGCCTCTTGCTTGCTCTGGCCCACGGATACACAGACAAAAAAATGGAATAAAAGTAAAAATACAACAAATAAATAAATAAAAATATGAACAAAAAACCTCAGTCTGTAAGCTCGCGGATTTAAAAGTAATTATGGAAATTTAAAAATATCAAGAAAGTGAGGACGTCAAAATTATTAAATAAGCAAACAAAATTTTTTTTAAAAAGTCACGAGAAAAAAAAAGCGAGACGGATAAGGTCAGTATTTATGAAACCAACTAGAGCAATATTTTCCAAATACTTTCACTTTCACTTTTGTATGTTAATAGACATTATATATATATATATATGTTTACCCGATGGGCACCTCAACGCCGTGTAATGGTTAGCAAGCACATATCGCTAGAAAAAATTGCGACTGCGTAGTGAGTTCGAATCTTACAGGGTGCGCCATATTTTCGGTCTTGCGCCACGTCTAAGATACATTTAAAAATTTCCATATTTATACTTTAGGAAAATATTGTACGAGATGATGCTGAAAAGTTCTCGGGCCAACCAAGTATAACTTTAATTAAAATATACGTTCGGCCATTAGAACAGATTTTGGGAAACGGTAAGGACGAGAACTTTTCAGGTCCACTTTATATAGTGTACCGATGTTTTACAGATATCTTAGTTTTATTTTTAATCAAGAATTTTATTACTTCAAACATTATTATAGCGGATACTCGTATTTTAAAGAAACGTCCCAGTTTTATTTTTATTTGAATCATGACGTGTATTACGTATATCTGCCTGCGTATTCGAGAAATCTCAGTAAAGAAAATGTGCAGAAATCAAACCTGCGTCCATCGTTATAGGAGAAACCGCCGATTGATTCGGTGTCATTTGCCGCTCGGCTACAAAGAGCGTCAGAGGAGAGCAAGGCTATATTTTCCCTTTTTTAAGGAGAGCGCACTTCCTCATTAAGATATTTTTTCTCGAAAGCCCATATCTGCTAGGTTTCATATCCGAAACGTGGACGAAACAATTTCTAAAGAATTAATGGAATTTATTTTTAATCCGATATTTCATTACTTCCAACATTATTTTTAGTAGATACCCGTATTTGGAATAGACGCTGCATTTTTATTTATTTATTTTTGCCGGGCGATAAAGCACACCGGATCAAACGGTGTGTGTGTATGTGTGTATGTCTGTACTTGATAGTTTCAATATTTAAGCTTTACGTTCGTATCTACGAATAACTTTTAGCAAGAATTTTTTTTGCAGATAGAAGGTTGTGTCTTGAATCTTTCTGTTTATTCTCCAGTGTAAACTTCCAATTTCGAAACTGATAGTGACAGGGGAAGTGATTATAAACCCTTGAGTCTTGAGTAACGAAATCGGAGAACATCGAGAAATGAGTCTACGATAATAAAAAAAAATGAAGTCTTTTTTCCTAATGCATTATAAAAAACAAGAGTTAAGTACAAAAAAAAAAAAATAGGATTTCGGCAATCACGTTTCCAATATTAAATCGATCCGGTCAATACGCCAACAAAATTGATCAGAATATATACAATTTGATATTTTAATTAGGTTAAGATATAACAAAAAACAATGTAAAATGAGACAGGTAATAAAATTAAATGATACGAAAGCAATTAAAATATCATTACTGAAAACAATATGTACATTTTCTATTTGGAACTTAAATGAAATCTGACCTACAATACTTGATTCATATAACGCCAATGTAAATTTTCTTGGTAATAGTTCTGATGAGCTTTCCTCTTTGGTGGCTCGGCTTTTCGAATTTCAACACAGTTCTAGATCTGCAGCTAATTTCCTTCAATTTAGTTGAAATTGCTAGATGTAAGCGTAAGTTCTATGCTAGTTTTATCTTCTCTCGCTTCAGGAACTTTCTTCTAGCCCCTTGATTTCCAGTCAAATTTAAATGCAATATCTACCGTTATCTTCTATATTCTAAATTATTATGATATATCAGTCAGTCAGTTTTGTGCCATGCGTGATACACGCGTAGGCGATCATGTATCTTTCGATACATGACTGATGGGGTAGATTTTTTTGGTTTGGTTGTATGTTGCCATTTCTTTCTGCGGTAGACCAGTTGCCATCCAAGACTATAGAACCCGGTCTGGGGGTGGAGAGAAAAAGAGGATTCATATCTTTCCCAAGGGTATTAGCACGTAAGTGAATGTAATGGATTCGACTGGAATTCGAACTCGGCTCTCCGATTTCTCAATCCGAGCCGCTATCACCGCCGATCTCCTTAATAATGTTTTTTTTTCTTTTTCTCATATTCTCCGATACTCAGTAACCCCCTGTATTTTAGTAGTTTTATTGCATTGCTTGGGGTGAAATGGTTTTTAAATAAAAGTACTTGCTTTATAAATATGTAATATCATCTGTTCGAGTAGTCTGAAGGTTATTAGCACGGGAAATGGAATCGGCGAGTCGAGTTCAAATCCCACGTTAACATGTTGTTCATTTTCGCATTGAAATCTTTGTGAAAGGAACGTTATGAATCCTTTTCTTCTCCACTCCCCGCTCCCGGGTATAAGTTAAATAGGAGGTTACACTAGACTCTCTAATCTTGTCTGGCAACTAGACTAAGAGAAGTAAAACTTTCAAACCTCGAAGAATTAAACTGAAAACTATTCCACTACCTTTCCGAAGAAACCATCGCAATTCTAAGATAATAAAAAAGGCGGATTCTTTGGATCTCCTACGCCCTGAAGGGACATGGTATTTCTAATAATAAATAAAAATCATTTGCAATTGTGTAAGTTATCATTAGCTTCCGTTTCGTTAATTTCTAGTTTTGCCTCTGTTACTTTAGATCGAAGCGTTGGGTCGATGTCCATTCTATGGCCATTCATTATGCAGGAGAGATCGTAAAATTAAGTCATAACCATCGAAGGTTGAAATTTATTATTGCTGATTTTTATTTAGGCTTAGTTGTCTGTCAAACGACCGGAGCGGTTGGTGTTGTTAAAAAAGTTAACTGAGAGATAAACGATTCTGAAATGAACAATAAATCAAACACTTCATCTTACATCGGTAAAAAGAAAGCCCTTTACATAAAAATAAGTATGTTATAGATTTTTATAGATTTTACGCGAAAGTTTCTCTTTTCGTCACAAATTACACTGTAGTCTCCTTTTTATGTAGACAGAAAAGTTATGAGAAAAATAATTTTGTTCACAAGTTTTAATATTGCCATAACATTACCATAAATACTAATAGTTTTTTTTTCAGTAAATTGATTGAAATTTTTGATTGAAATATATTTCCCTTTTTATTGTTGTCTTGAAATACATTTTTGTTTTTATTGTTTTCTTTTCTTGATAAAAAGGAAAAAACTATCAAAGATTGGTTTGAAAATTACTTACCATAAAAGAAACAAAATGCTCAATTCGTCTTCAAACATTGTCTGGAGTTCGTCAGCAGCTCAGAAGGGATCTACAATAAAACAGAATTAAAGAAACTGATGAGTTTTGAGCGCAAAATAAATGCGAAAATGACACGAAAAGTGAAAACATTAAAATATAAAAGTTTCAACATATTGGAAAAATAAGAAAAAAATAACTTTTAAATATTTATCTATCTATCTGAATAGATTATTCTATGTATGTATCCATCAGAAGACCATCTATCTATCTATCTATCTATCTATCTATCTATCTATCTATCTATCTATCTATCTCAGTTTTTCGACTTCTCTATTGACGTTTGCCCATATCTAATTATCTATTCTTGCCTTTTCTCAACTATCTACCTGTCTGAATACATTCTTCTATCTATGTATCTATCAGAAGGCCGTTTATCTATATCTATCTATCTATCTATCTATCTATCTATCTATCTATCTATCTATCTATCTATCTATCTCAGTTTTTCTATCTATTGAAGTTTGCTCATATCTAAATAGCTATCCTTGCCTTTTCTCATCTATCTATCTATCTATCTATCTATCTATCTATCTATCTATCTATCTATCTATCTATTACAACCCAAATATTCATGGAATTTAAACAACATATTCTAGCTGAATATAAGTTGGATATTTAACTATTTCGAAGGAGACGGTAAATGTTCAACTGTCAAATGGCACAGGAATTTGGATAACACCTCGTCTGACCCATTACTCATTCACTCGTCCTTTTTGAAATGAAAATGCATGAAAATAAATGATCCTAGGGGTACCACATGCGGAGGTCGTGTAATTTTCGTGGCCGAATCCTGAAACATTTACATGTTTAGTCAGTTACTCAAATATTCGGAAGTGGGTTAGACCGAGACCTTTATCAATACACACACACACACACACACACACACACACACACACACACACACACACACACACATATATATATATATATATATATATTTATGTATGTATGTATGTGTGTGTATGAACGAGAGGGAGAGAGAGGAATGGAGTAGGTTCATAAAGCCTAAGGATAAATATAGAATCTTCAGAACAAACATAATTTATATTGCTTATGAACTCATGCCATTATCTTTCCTATGAATCGTATATCGAGCATTATACATGGAATATGTCAGATCAAATATTTAGCTAATAACTGAACGAGACAGCGAAATTAATATGTAAGATCCCGATTAAGAAGGCATTCACAAAGTGATAATAATAATAATAATAATAATAATAATAATAATAATAATAATAATAAGTTTTGGTCATAATTTGGAAAGGTGGCAGTTCGAGAAATTTGTTAGGACAGCAACAAATACACATCTATATCTACCTTCCCCTCTGTCATTCTCTCTCTTCTTCTCTTCCTCTCTCTCTCTCTCTCTCTCTCTCTCTATCTATCTATATTAAATAAGATTTATATTTTAAATATTTTAATATATATATCTTATTTAACAAGATAAATATATATATATATATTAAGATATGTATATATATATTAAATAAGATATATATATATATATATATATATATATATATATATATATATATAACACACACACACACACACATATACATACATACATATATATATATATATATATATATATATATATATATATATATATATATATATATATATTAAATAACAGTGCTCAGTGTTTTGCGACAGACCATAAAATAATTTCATAAAATAACTGACATTTTTTTAGGTGTCGACCACAAATACCAAAACGTACATTCACCAGACGGCAGATTTTTGAACTTTTTTTACATAATATATATATATATTATATATAT
>CAHIKZ030001064.1:812500-815000 GCA_903632075.3 Acanthosepion pharaonis | reverse complement strand
ATATATATATATATATATATATATATACATATATATATATATATATATATATATATATATATATATATATATATATATATATATATATATATATATATATATATATATATATATATATATATAAAGATACAGCAGTCACATTTATAATCCAGAGTTCATTTACATTTATTTTTAAAAGTAAATATTTTAAAAAACAATGCTCGATACGCAGTAGAGTATAATATTATAATTATTTTAAAAAATATGTCTTCATAGCGATAAAGAAATTACCATCTTTCGAAACCAAAAGCCTAACTCTAAGACTTATAAGAGCTACACTGCTTGAAAATGATTTTAAGTTTAATTTATATATATATATATATGTGTGTGTGTGTTTGGGTGTGTGTTAAATTGTTTACTCGATATTGTTTTACGCTGTATTATTATTAGTAGTAGTAGTAGTCGTAGTAGTCCTAATATTTATTAGTAGTAATAGAAATTATTATTATCATTAACAAGGAAAATAATAATAATATTAATAATAATAAAAATAATAATAATAATAAAATGATTGATAAAGCGAGCTTGAAGTGCTGGCACAGCGCGTTGTATGCCAATAAGAACATGTTAAGTCGTCATGACATCATAGATAATATAAAATCGGCTTAAGGGAGAATCAATTCCATTGACCCCCTCCCCCCCCAATTAACTGGCGCTGTCAGGTGTTATAATAATTACGCGACTATTCCCGGCTGGACGGTGCACATGAACTGAAACAGGAGACAAATCTTTTTTTTTTTCCCTCTCTCCCTTTCTTTTTATGCACAAGGCTCGTTATTTACAGGAAGCTAGCTTAATTCGTCACAAGTGGAAGAAGGAAGACACTTGGACTGGAAGATGAAGGAAAGGTATCGTGGAAGAAATGGCATTAGGAATTGCTTTGTTAGGTCGGATACAAAAATTAAACAAAAGTTATATAAAGAAAATTTTAACTCCGGATTGGAGTCAGCGAAAAAAAAAATAAAAAAAAATAAAAAATAAAAAAAGAGCCATGTAGATAACTATAATAAAAATAATTTTATTAAATTAACCCTTTAATTACGGATATAGGGTTTACGTTGTTTGGTTATCACGTGCTTGTAATTAGCGTGATTTGCAGTTTATTTAAAACCAAAAATATTTTTTAGATTTTAAGATTTTCTTATTAAGATAATAATGGTTTTAGTGATACAAATTTTACTAATTAACTGGTGACGAGAAGCGGTCGATGTATACCATTCCCAAGGGTATGAGCGGGTAAGTGAATAGAAAAAATCCAACTGGAATTGCAAGAATTATTATCTATTACAAGCTTACAGCAACTGGTATCCCAAAGCGGTCGCCCAACTAGGAACAGTTGTTTAACATTGGTGACACCACGGGAACCAGTGTTTCAACGCGATGTGGCCGTACGCTTTATAAATTTAATAAGATTTATTATAGGATGTAAAGGTACCGAAATGTGTCAAGCAAGCCAGCATAAAAATCCGAAGAATACGTCTGAATTTGTACAAACGCCAATCTCTTTTTCTCCAAGCAATGGGTTAAACAGCAGAATAAACCGGACGCTCTAACCTTACATGGCAACCAATCTAAGAGAAAGAAAACTGATTTCCCAACCGTGAAGAAGGCAACGAGAAACCGCTTCATTGTCTTTAGCAAGCTTGCATGGCAGTTCACGATTACTAAAGAAAAGGAATCTGTGAAGAGCCGTGCCCAGGGATGTAGCATATATTTTACAAAAAAAGACTTCCGTCATCAAGAGTTTTGCGTTCGACAGTTGCAAATATCCGAGTCTGTTCAGATCTATCTATCTATCTATCTATCTATCTATCTATCTCTGCGAATTTTCCTTGTTACTATCTATCTATCTATCTATCTATCTATCTATCTATCTATCTATCTATCTATCTATCTCTGCGAATTTTCCTTGTTTCTATCTATCTATCTATCTATCTATCTATCTATCTATCTATCTCTACGAATTTTCCTTGTTTCTTTCTATCTATCTATCTATCTATCTATCTATCTATCTATCTATCTATCTATCTATCTTTCCTTGTTTTTTCTATCTATCTATCTATCTATCTATCTATCTATCTATCTATCTATCTAAGTCTTTCCAGATCTAATTTTGTTCAGTTATGTCTATATGTCTGTTCAGATCTGTCTGTCTACCTATTTTTCAAACCCTGTTTAGTTCACATTCTCTCTTTCAGTATGTTCACATCTGTCTATATATCTATCTCGGTGTGTTCATATCTATCTATCTCACTATGTTCATATCTATTTATCTCAGTATGTGCATATTTAGCTGTTTATCTCTTTATGTTAAGATCTACCTATATAATTCACACTGTTCAGATCTATCTATCTCTTAATGTTCAGGTCTATAAATCTCTGTCTATTCAAATCTATCTATTTTATGATAGTATACACTTTCAGCCTGAATCCGACTTTATTAAAAGTAAATTATTTCTGT
>CAHIKZ030001064.1:792500-810000 GCA_903632075.3 Acanthosepion pharaonis | reverse complement strand
TTCAGTGGTTATGAGATGGGGAAGTTCGTTTCCTTGTGGTTGTCGTATTAAGATGCAAGAGTCATTAGGTTGTTGTTAGTGCGTCGAGACTAAATGGGAAGAACGATATGTTATGAATAATGAGAACGAACATCATTGATAGAAAAGAGAAAGGAAAGAGAGAAAGAAAAGAAAAAGAAAGGATAGAGGAAAAAAATCGGTGGGGGTGGGGGTGGTAAAAATAACGGCACCAAGAGAAAGAAAGAAAAAAAGAAAGAAAAGAAAGAAAAAGAAAGAAAATTACAGAATATTGAAAATAAGAAAGGATGGACGGAAAAGTGGCAGAAGGGAAAAAGAGGCCAAAGAAAAGGAAACGAAAAGAAAACAAAGAAAGAAAACAAAGAAAGAAAAAAAGAAAAATGAAAGAAAGAAACAAGGGGCAAAAATTTAAAAAAATTTAAAAAGAAATAAAAGTATTAAAAAAATTGAAAGAGAAAGAGAGACAAAATGAATGAATATGAATGTTAACAGATAATTCATCGATAGATAGATAGAAACAGAATGAGATAGCGAGACAGATATAAACAGGATAATATATATATATATATATATATATATATATATATAAAACAGAATGAGATAGAGATAGATATAAACAGGACGAGATAGATAGATAGATAGATAGATAGAGCCTTAATTATGGAAGCAACACTAAAATATTCAGACGTCGGCTATTTGATGGGCGATTATAATGACATAGAAGAATGTGTATTCGTGTGTATGAGGAGGTATCTTATTTAGTGGTTTAAAAGATTTATTAAAGCAACTACTTAACGCTTTCTAAATTACTTGCATTTTGTCGAGGAATTTTTCCCATTTCTTGTATACCACTAGTTCTCTCTTTCTCCACAAACACGCATATAAGTGTGCGTATGTGTGATAATTCTCTCGATGAAAACACTCTGGTACTCGATCGATTATTGAAAGTAAGCAGCACTTAACATGGTTAGTACATAGACGGTTGACCATGACTGAAAATTCGGAACACCGTGTAGTTCTAGATTTTGGGCATCTCACAGCGCAAAGTAATAACACGCGTAGTTCATTATTAAACTTGTGATTCCCAGTATTCACTCTGTGTTCCGCACCCGTAATCATGTGCCAGACGAAACGAAACTTTATAAATACGGAGACGCATCGTGATTTACTAAGCGCAGCTTTGATCTAGCAGGAAAAGCTAAACGTCTGGGCACTGAATAAGGATCGAACTCAGTACGCAATTGTTCTAGCGAGACAAACTTGCTAACCATTACACCACGTCGAGGTGTGTATACACGTATAGACACATTTAACATTTAACAACACATATGAAATACTTACACACACACACACACACACACACACACACACACACACACACACACACACACACACACACACACACGAGAAAAGGGAAATTTATTTTTGCAAAGGGTTTCTTGAGAAAATCATGAAAGGGAGAAAAAGAAAATGTATTAAGAGGAAAAAAAAAGTATCTAGACAAACATATTGTCGAGCAAAATTGACGTTCTGCGTTCAAATTTAAATTTGAGAACATTCTAAAATATTCGAAAAATCTCCAGGCGTTATGAAAGGAAATAAAAATATGGAGGACTCTATCTAATGTAATTTTGACATTTGGCTAAACGACAGTGATTTAATATTGTTGTAATTTTCCTTGTTCAGTCAGTTATGTACCATTCGTAATACACGCTTAGGCGATCATGTATCTTTCGATTTTTCCCGCAGTAGTTTGGCATTTCTTTCTGCAGTAGATGAGTTGGCATCCAAGGGTAGGGAATGGGGAAGAAGAGGATTCATACTTTTCCCAAGGGTATTAGCACGTAAGTGAATGTAATAGACTGGAATTCGAACTTGGCTCTCCGATTCCTAAAACATCAAAAGTTATCAATGTTCCTTTAAATATCGAAATGTTTTTCTGGCCATCTGTTGCCTACACACACTCATACACACATATTTTATATATATATTGGCTACACATCCAGACACACACACACACACACACACACACACACACACACACACACACACACACACATATATATATATATATATATATATATATATGGGTAAAACCTTTCTTTCCAATATGTTTCGTTGAATATGAATCTAATACCTATCCATCTATCTATATTTATTCAGTGTATATTCATATATATATATATATATATATATATATATATATATATATATATATATATATATATTATGAAATGGACAATTATGTTTATATGTATTTTCTGTTGTTCCTTTTATAGATACAAATATTTAAATAAATGCTCTGTTTAGAATAAACAGTATTAACAACATTTACCGGCCTGAATGCCCGAGAAATCTCATAGAAAACGACAGGAATCGAACCTGTATCCTACACGGAAGCGTCATATAGCCTGACGTGCTGTACCATTTAGCTTCAGAGGTAGCGTCTCGTTAGCAAGGTTAAATTACTGTTTTTAAGCTACAAATTTCCTATGACTTCTCTTGAACGCTCATATTTGCTCGAAGCGTATCTTAACGTAAACAAATGACATCATATATTATGAAATGTCCGACAATTATTTTAATATATTTTCTGTTTATTCGTTATTTTTATAGATACAAATATTGAAGTAATTGCTCTGTTCATAATAAACAGTATTAACAACATTTACCGGCCTGAATTTAAATACTGTCAATGATGATTCTCTTTTATTAAGTTACGCTTTCATTTTAATTTCATTTGCTTGAAATGGCAAATCTTTGAACCTTCATTTTACAGCCACCAGTCAATATCACCGATCAAAATGAAGAGGGTGAGAGGTCATTTTTTTAAAATTTCGTTCAACATAATATCTTCCTAGTTAATGCGTTCTACGTAATGATCTTTCATAAACTGAGTCCGCTGAATATTTTCGGGGGTTAGTTTCAGATAAAAAATTTAGCAAAAAATTGCGTCAAGCTACGGAATTATTGATTTATTCTCGTATATAGTCCAAAAGATAAAACACCACTTGCTAAAATAAAGAACAAACACGTATATCAAGATTTATCATATAGTACTTATATTCGGCTTATATATTGTAAAATACTGTACACACACACACATCTATCTAGCTAGCTAGCTAGCTATCTATCTATCTATCTATCTATCTATCTATCTATCTATCTATCTATCTATGTATGTATCTATCTGTATGAATTTGTTATAAACAATTGTATAGCTGATATATATATATATATATATATATATATATATATATATATATATATAAGAAAATATATGGATATAGATCCGACAGTATGAAGAAAAATATACTGAAAAAACAAACAAAAATCCTAATATGCGATTATGCTGTTTTAATGCTTAATGTCAACGGCGGACGTTTCGGTCTAATAGACCATCTACAGGAGATATTCATAATGTTAATTATGTTTTATGAATATGTCCTGAATATATATATAGGGTGATTGAAAAAGTATCTCCTTAATTTATGTATGAGTGGCCAGCCAGAAGTCTTGTCTTAACGCCGTCTGCTTATCCTTTTCTTTGGGGTTCATTAAGGTAGAAAGTCTACTCTACCAAACCAAGACTTTGGAAGAAATCGAAGAGCGAATACAAGAAGTTATGTCTTCCATACCACAAGAATTCCTAGTAAAATCAGTGACGCGATTCATTGGCGGCTTGAGAAGCTGGCAGCGAAATCTGGTGCCCCTATCGACTTTTAAATAAAATGTCATTCTAAACGGTTTCATCTCATATCCCGTTCTTGTAAAATTTATAGATAATATATAAATTAAATGTATTTTAAAATGGAGGGTTACTTTTCAGTCACCCTGTATATATATATATATATATATATATATATATATATATATATATATATATATATATATGTATGTATGTATTTATGTTTCAGCAATGTAATTCTCCCAACAGTGTAGGCATTTTATGTCAAAATTCCGGCATCTGATGTAGTTTGGGATCTATCTCTCTTCCCCAAAATTACAAAATTCATAATCATGCCCTCTGAGACTCTGAAATAGTTGTCCTCAACACCAGCATCTTTACCACCACCTCTAACACTATATATATATATATATATATATATATATATAATAATACAATATAGTAATCTATATGGAATTTCAGGAGGATATAGATCCAGGGAGAGCTCTATGTCAAAAGACAGAGCAAAATTATTATTTTAAGTGTTTGATATTCTTTAATTAGTAATAATAATAATATTATTATTAATAATAATAATAATAATAATAATAATAATAATATATATATATATATATATATATATATATATATATATATATATATATATATATATTGGCCATTCATGTTAAGCAAGGTTTTAAAATTCATGTTGCAATTTAACAGTCTCTTTTCTAAAAGTCTCTAAATATTACTCTCTCGCTGCCCTTCAGTGTCTATTTATCTCTTCACTGTTTTATTGCTGACTTCCCCTACCCTCTCAACGTTCTCTCTCTCTCTCTCTCTTTACTGTTCTCTCTCAGCTTCTTTCCCTGTAGTTTTCTCGACAGTATTCCGTGTGTGTGTGTTCCTGTTTCTCTCTCTTTTATTAATGAGCTTCTTTTTTTTGTTTTTAAATTCTTAGGGACGAACTTAGATTCGTCTCTATTCTTCTACGTGAAAAAAAAAAATCTTTATTTCAAACCAATTCCAAACAACTAACCTATATCATTTTATTTTCGATATCTATTTATTTTTGCTTTCTTTCTCTACCACTTTGTCTCTTTTAATTGTTATATTCTCTCTTCTTTGTCAATTTAGTTGCTTCAAATACTCTTTCTGTATCTTGCACATATAAAGAAACACGCAGAATCAGTTAATGGTCTAATAGCCTTCCTAATAAGATTAACAACTGACGTCATCGGCTTAGACCTTTATTACGCGTTCTCGTTCTCACTACCAAAACGAGGCAAGGCTCAAACAATTCGGACAAATGATGGCGAATGTGGTAACGCATTTGTTTCTGTAGAAGCGGCAAATTGTGCCTATCAATGAACTCATCCTTATGAGTGCAACACAGACAAGAAACAATGAAAAACAAAGAACAGAAAGGAACGAGAAAGAAGATATAAAAAGGGTGATTTTAAATGAAAACAATGAAGTAGCCTTCATAGCGACTCGAAGCAAAATGAAGAAGCCAAGACATTATAATGATGGGAATTGTCAAACGAAACAATTTGAAATTTGTGTCCTCCTTCCACATATCGCTCTTATGTAGCTGGGCATATATCCATATATGTATCCACTTCTTATTTGTTTGCCTATCGAGATAGTTTCTATGCCTACCTGTAAATCGATGTCTGTCAGCCTATGTATTACCTATATATACGCCACGCTATCTATCTATATTTTGGTATTTCTGTCTGACGATATGCAAGTACGCATATTTACCTACTTATATATATATATATATATATATATATATATATATATATATATATATATATATATATATATGTCTGCGCATTGATACGCCTATCTATATACCTACCTATATATCTCTTTTAGTCTATTCAAATCTATCAAACTTTGTCTATTTAAATCTATTTTAGTCTGTTCAGATCTATGCTAGTCTGTTCGAATCTATCTATGCTAGTCTATTAAAATCTATCTTAATCTATTCAAATCTATCTATCTATCTATCTATCTAGTAACCATACATAAAAAGGTCGGTAGAACAATTATCATGAGAGTATTTATAGAAGATGCACAGGGAAGATATATTACTGCGGTGGAAAAGTGACTGAAGCCGAGAAGCCATGTTAGGACTAATAACATAGCAGATTCTTCTTCGGATATTTGTCAAGAATCTCTAAATATAAATCAGCAACACCAAACCATGTGGTAGAAATATTCAAAACATGGACGAATGGTAGACTTATAAATATTTAAGATAGACTCTGGAGAGGAAATGTCAAGTACAACACAGGGAACTAACTTTCCTAGCTGCAAATCTAGCAAATGATTCAATAAAATCTTTGACCCTTCATGTCAGTGGAATATGTTAGTCCAAGAAGGCGCATCGCGTCACTCTACTGTAGATTAGCCTCGGCTATGCTGATCGAAGGCAGAAAATGGTCTCTCAGATGATCTAGCTGTCTATTTATCTATCTATGTCAGTCTCCTTTTCTTTCTTACTCTGTTCACATCTATCTCTCTATCTATCTCTTTATCTATCAGCATATATTTTACTCTGTTAACATCTATCTATGTATCTATTTGCATACATATCTGTTTTTACTGTTAACATCTATCTATCTGTATATATATATATATATATATATATATATATATATATATATATATATATATATATATATATGTATATATATATGCCTAATGACGTGTCTATGAACGATCACGCAATGAAAAAACTTATAAATCTGGTGATTTTTACTTAGTATCCTTTAGCATTTAAATTTATTAAGCAGCGTTATATCAAAATAACTCATTTGCAAGTGTACATAAATAGGTGCTAACAGTGGACAAAAATTCGCAACATCTTTTAATACGAAGTAGATCCGATATCGAAAATCATAAGTTCGAAAATATCAAGTTTACATATATCAGCTTTTGTCCCATGCAACAACGAACCCCGTAAAATATGTAAGGATATTTTCATTCAGTCGAAAGGTACTTCCGTAAAAGGAGCGCAAACCACTTCCAATAAGCTTATTAATTCGCTGGTCCTTGGTATGACGATAAACTACATCCGGCAGCAAGGCCTGTGAATGGGAGACTGGAGGTTTTGAGGCGCGTGGAACCGCCTCTTAACAGTTGTAATTCCCACGTCTACACTGACGGGGGTCTCAGCTAGAAGTAGATAGTGAATACACAGCAAAAACAAAACGATATAGAAGTATAAAAATACATATTTAAGATAAAATTACTTGCGGTACATTTTAAAACACAATGAACAACAATACATTTTATCTGTTATTGAAGGTAAGCAATTCTAAATATTTAGATTTCGGATTTAAATAACCCATAGAGATGTTGATATGCCGTTAAACAAAATCAACCAGGCTTATTAATTTGTGAAGCACGTATTTTTATTTTTACGAAGAAATATAACTGGGAACAATTGTATCGATCCACACACACACACATATATATATATATAGAGAGATAATATTAGTGGTCAATATATATATATATATATATATATATATATATATATATATATATATATATATATATATTTTTCAGAGGATAGGATCCAGGTAGAGCTCAATGTCCAAGACAGAACAAGAACATAAAGGGCTCAAGCACTAATATTCCATGGTTATAAGTTATTACATTGGAATCACGATTCAATTCATCAAACCTACAATTTGAATTTGTAGGTCTGATGAATTGTTGTTTATATATATATATATATATATATATATATATATATATATATATATATATATATATATATATATGAAATTTGAACATAGAAAAATACGTAGACTTTCATAGTCTGATACACCCACATTAAACGTTGGTATGGATCAGAGGTGAGGCTCGAAGTCGGTATCGTTGGTTTGTATTTACTTGATATCTATGTCGCCCTCGCTTGCATTGTTGTTGAATGTATAGAGTTCGAAACTCCTCATTGTGTTCCTGCAGTGAGTAATTTGTGGGAGAAGATGATATATAAATGTTTATAATACATCCAGTATGTAAAATGCGCACATGCAGGTAGAAAGACATAATGTTTTGTTCTGATGAATATACTCCAAAAGTTGTAACATATACAATGTTATAATTCACATATCGTCATAAATTTTTTTCTTTATGTATCTACTTCATTTCACAATATCTCAAGTTCTTTTGCCTAATTCTTTAGGCATTTAACAAAGATTGTTAGTGTCTTTGCGTTTTTTTTTTCATGCTGCATTGTCTGAGAGTAGGTTACATTTTCTTTATCGGGGAACATATATAAATATATATCTGTTTTCCGTCAAACAGTGATATTAATAACGACTGGCCGGCGCCAGGGGAAACTCTTCAAAAGAAAATTCTGCCTCCCAATAGGATTCGAACCTCTATTTCGATTTCAATTGGGGCAACTACTCATGTAGACGTGTCTGTGACGAACAATGTTTCCTTAGTATGACTTCTCAATGTCAGCGAAAGTAATAAAAACCAGCCTAGATTATCTACTAAGAAAAATAAAAACAGGACACATACACACACAATATATATATTGTTGTGGTAGGATCCACCTAATTTGCATAGTGGAGTACCGACCAAATAAATATGGTTGGTACCGGGAAGAGAGGAAGGAATCAAGAGATTCAACCAGAGACTCTACCTGACTGCGACTCAGTCAACACATTCTCCAGGAACGGTTTTACCAGGAATATACAAAAGACTATATGTAAATATTGTGTACACTTTCTTGTTTCAATACATTTTATTCTAAGTACATTTTGTGTTGCATTATTATTCCATGCATTAGTCAAGTTTCAACAATATATATATATATATATATATATATATATATATATATATATATATATATATATATGGGGGGTATTTTTAAGGAGGCCCACATCTAAAGTTTTCAAATGTAGAGACAGATAAGAGAAATAATGAGCAAAATACACACACACACACACACACACACACACACACACACACACACATATATATATATATATATATATATATATATATATATATTAGGCTGACCTATGTGGAAGGTTTTCAAATGTAGATAGATAGAAAAATAGAAAGACAGATAAATAGATAGAAATAATTAGCGTGCTAGAAAGTCATACATTGCATAATAATTGAAAAAAAAACTGTTTAATACCCAATACTCCCCAGACAGCATATATTTAAACCTCCGAATAACAGATGCGCTTACATATATATATATATATATATATATATATATATATATATATATATATATATAGCGCATATATATATACACTCACACACATACACACACCACACACACATATATATATATATATATAGATAGAGAGAGAGAGAGAGACAGACAGACAGACATAGATAGATAGATAGATAGATAGATAGATAGATAGATAGATAGATAGAATGGTGGAGGCAAAATCATGTGTTCGACGGCGTATACGCTGGTCCGACTTAACATGAGCTTAACAGTGGCTGGTAGAGCCAGCGACACACGATACATTACGCACTCAAAATAAGGCCGGGAAAGAAGGCAAGCATGCGCACTCAATCCAACACTGGATAGAAATGCGTGCATGCCTGTCAAACAAAAAAATTCCTATTGTCATTCGACAAAGATGATTCAGCACCACGTGACCTTCGCCCTCCTTTCATTCCCGTCCTTCGTCACACCCTTACCCCAGTAGCACATTCGCACCCACTTCCAATCAACCTTTTGCAATCCCTGAATGAATTATGAATGCCAACGCTGACAATACTCCATATTTACTGGAATTAAATTTCTCCTTGTTTTATGTCCCTTCTTCTTCGTCCCCCCCACCGTACATTTTGTCTTTGAGAAGATCTTCTGCTGCCCCACCCCACAAGTCTATTATCATTGTCAGTTATTTTAAAGGCTCTCTCGGATATTTGTAAATAAATATCCGATCTCGTCCGACTGAGAGATTGATTCGACTATCTGAAGCTCCAAGAACCAAATTCATTGCCGAGACAAGAGCGTATAATATTATGCATTGTTTCAGAAACCACGAATCACTGCTGTTTATTATATGACAAATGTGGTTTTAAAATTCTTTCTGACTTCTCATTTTGAGAACAGAACAGAAAAGAAGGAAAACCGTGACCTTAGTTCTTTTTTCCTTTTTCTCTCTCTTTCTTTCTGTCTGTCGGTCTGGCTGTATGTATGTATGTCTTTGCCTATCTTGAATATTTCATGTTTATCTAAGATTCTTTATAGAGTGCCAATCTATCTCGGACATTGTTTAACCGTCTCGTCTCTCTTTCGATTTCCATCGCGATTAGAACGTATTTTTATAACGCTAGCCAACCCTTCCGTCAAATATTTTTGATGTTACTATTTTTCCGTTATACGTTCTTTTTTTTCTTCTGTTCTTTCGAGATTTTCTTTCTACTTTCCATATATATTTAATCTAAGAGAAAATTATTTTAACATTTTGTACTTTCACTTTCACTTTCACTTTCAAATTCCGTTTAAAAAAGTTATATCTGCTGAATGTTTCATATACTTTAAGTTCCTTTTGAAAACAACTCTTTCTTGTCTTTTTCTTGCTTTTCGCTTTTACTTCTGTTACTATTTGTTCGTTTTGTTAATTTTAAATGTAAAACTAACTTGTTGTGTGTTTCTCACATGGCAATTGGCGTTAGTTAAGAAAAACTATGAAAATTCTTCAAACTATAATCAAAATAAAATCAACTAAATAAGAATTTCAGTTGGGAATTCCGACAAATATCACCTGAAGTAACCCGAGCATACAACGGCCAAAACGTCGTGAATGTCACAATGAAGATGAGAACTACAGTCCGAACAATGTAAATAGTGTAAATAGTTACAATACTTCAATACGTCTCAGAAATATAGACAGATAAGCACACACACACACGCACAAACACACATATATATATATATATATATACACGCAGATAGATAGATAGATAGATAGATAGATAGATAGATAGATAGATAGAGAGACTGATGATGGCGTTTAGCATGAAACTGACTGTTGCCATTGGGTGTTGTTATCAATGTTCTCTAATATTGAGCACATTAACCCATAAATAAATGATCTCTGTCATACACACACAGCCAATATATATATATATATATATATATATATATATATATATATATATATATATATAGGCCTGACGATTGCGTTTTAGCATGAAACAGCCTGTCGCCTCTGAGTGTTGACTTAAATGTTCACTTTTATATTTATATTTTCATACGCTCTATCTCTGATAGTGAGCACTTTATCACATTCTAAAACTATATTTCTGCATATATATATATATATATATATATATATATATAAACGATTGCGTTTAGCATGAAACAGCCTGTCGCCTCTGAGTGTTGACTTAAATGTTCACTTTTATATTTATATTTACATACGCTCTATCTCTGATTGTGAGCACTTTATCCCATTTAAAACTATATTTCTGCATATATATATATATATATATATATATATATATATATATATTAGTTTTCAATAAAATTTTCGATCTGAAGAGTTGAATATATATATATATATATTCATGAAATAAATTCTAACTGAAATGAATATTTAAGGTTTTCTTTTTATTATTATTATTATTATTATTATTATTATTATTATTATTATCTATAGTCTACATTGATCCTTCCTTGGATTAATATCACCTTTGGAACTATCTCTACCAGCAACAAATTGCATATATATATATATATATATATATATATATATATATATATATATATATTCATAAGAATCTGTAATAAAGAAACGCCATCCAATTTATGTTGAGACTATTTACGTTCTTCTTCCACTAATGCTTTTTGACAATGTCGTAAGTCTACTTTTCTCTGCCCATTCCCACTTATGCTGGTTTTCTCGATGACTGACGGATAAAACATTCGGTCAGTTACATATTTGCCTCATAGTATACAGCTCAGACAGCAGAAACAAAATTGTCGCTGTCACACTATAATTGAAAAATAAATATTTTTATACCGAACATTTTCACGTCATTAGACTCTTGAGTCCCCGACGTATGTGTATATATTTGTGCGTTGGCGTGCCTCGATGCACGCGTTCTTTCGTGTGTATGTGCATGCGTGGAAATTTATATTTTTATTTCATATATTTAACCGTGAACAGGAAACCAAGAACTAAGAGATTGATTTAAATGTCGCTGATTAAGAATCCCCTCATGGAAATTGTAAAAGGTCTTCCATTTTAATTTTGAGAATAATAGACAAAACGGACGACTAGCGAATTAGGACACGAATATTAAATCAAAAATGAGCCTAAATGAAGGCGTGATGAAAAAATAATGCAAAAAGGAAAAAAATGAAATACGGAAACGGCATATTTACAGACAATGTGAAAAATTAAAAGATTATGGATTATGGACAGGGAATTTTTTTTTAATCCGCGTTGTCAGCAAAACGAACATATAATCATTTCCCGTAGCTTTCTCTTCTTGCAATGGATAATATATGGTTTTGTTTTTTGGAATAAAAAACATCTGTCACCTAGTAGCAGTGTTTATTAACCAGCTAACACAGAACATTCCTTTTGTAGACGCTTCCGTCCTAACTCGATGCGCAAGACTTATGACTTTGTGTTGGATAAATCTCAGACAAGTGAGTTGAATAAAAGTAATAATACCATTCTAAGCTACACCACGTGGAATACCAAGATGATCATTAGTAGTAAATGGAACCAAAAAAACCGTGACCTTGTAACAGATTTTAAATATTTAGTGATAGGCATGCTGCAATACCACACGGTGCAAGCTGAGATGTGTGGAAATGAATCTACTCCTTCCCCCCCACAGTTATGGGTTAATTAGTAAGACTTATATCACTGAATCATAATTTTCTCCAAACAAAACATTTAAAACAAAATAATCTGAAAAGTGTTGATAAACCGTAAAAAAACAAAGCAATCAATATGTGTACACACACACACACACACACACACACACACACACACATATATATATATATATATATACATACATATATATATATATTTGCGTGTATGTGTGTGTCTGCGCGCTTCTGTGTGTGGTGTCACCTCAGATATCATATAGAATAAGAAAGTGTGTTCTCCTGCTATGCCGTGAGTTTAGCGTGTTGCCGGACACCAACCCATTTAATTTCTGCATCCTCATGCCTGTGTAGGATGGCCGTTGGTCCACCGAAAAGATTTATCCAGTCTTTGAAAGAATCTTTTTTTTTAAGGTTTGCCTGGCGTATAAACACACACACACACACACACACACACACACACACACACACACACATATATATACATATATATATATATAATTCTGTATTTGGGCAGCAATATCTCTATTGTACATGTTTCGATAAAAAGGATTGACAATGTATGGTAGTTAAGTTTTTTTTTTTTTTCTTATTTTCTTTCATTTCTGGATATAAATTATATAAGATGCTCCATATGTCCGACTGCTTACAGAACATTCAGATAATTTTATCTGTATTAATCCCATATACGTACATAACATAACATACATACATATATATATATATATAAATACATACATACATACATACATACATACATATATATATATATATATATATATATATATATATATAATTTATACAGAAAAATTTGTCAGCTGATTGGTGTTATATTTAAATCTACGATTCCAAAGTTTCGCAGACAAACCTTTTTTTTAATTGTTCAATCTATTCGTCAGGAGCTCTCAGCAATTGATTGTACCTGATTCACGTTTTTATGTTTATATATGTGTGTGGATTTAAAATTTAATGTAGTTGAAGCTTTGTTTACTACTGTTATAACTATAGTAATTTTAACGCCATAATGAAGATCATAAGATGCTTTTCAGTGGCGGTAAACCATTCTAATGTTCTTGTAATTATTGGCATGATCATCCCATATTGATTTCTTTTGCTACAAGAAATGCGGTCACATTACTATTTCCAAAACTATGCGCCTAGATTCTTTTTTAAATTTCTATTTTCCAATGAATTTTTTGGAAATGCTAAATTAAAAAAAAAGCAAAACAAAACAAAATATCACTAAAAAAACATTAAAAATAAAAATAATAAAGGAAAACAAAACAAAATAACACTACTGAAAAAGAGAAAAAGAAAAAAACCTTGTCCTACTTTCTAGTTTGAGAATAAAGAGAATGAAGCATTTTATAAATTCCGCAGAAAGATGTTTTGACAAACAAATCTGGTACACTGAAAGAGGAATGAAAAAAAAAGAAGAAGAAAGAAGAAAGAAATCAAAGCCCACAATGAAAGAAACCATTTCAAATTGAAAACAAAATTAAAATAAGCTTGGTTCAGATTAAAAATCATATGAACATCAGGGACTTGGGTTTTTAAAAATAGTTACTTAATCGCAAGGAATAAAAAATCACTAAAAATGACTAGTGTGAAAATACAATGAGTAGCAAAATACAAATAATTGCGCAGAAAAAAAAATGAGTCATCAGATAAATGTTCTAGTTTCTGGGGCAGAATAGAGCATAAAATAATAATAAAAACATTAGTAATATCTATCGGAGGTTACCGACAAAAATATGTCACTAAACATACATTTTTCTCTGACAGAAGTGTTCACCGAAAGGCTTTCTTATAAATTTCCCTCAGTTGTTTTAGTGCTAAGATGGTGACATCAGTCCTACACACACACACACACACACACACACACACACACACACACACACACACACATATATATATATATATATATATATATATATATATATATATATATATCTAGTTAACTAGACAGATAGATAGATAGATAGAGAGAGAGAGAGAGAGAGAGAGAGAGAGAGAGAGAGAGAGAGAGAGAGAGAGAAAGCTTATCCTTAACTTAATGTGGTGTTTGTTCAGTCATGCCAACTTCGAAGTTTCGTGAGCGCATTGTAGTAATGCTTTCACTCTTCAGGGCTGTTGTCTTCTCTGCTACTATTTCTTTCATTTAATATTCATCACAACACTCACTGAATGAAAAAAAACTCACCCATTCAATTATATCAAATTGCACAAACAATAAATACGACAAAAATTGGGAAGTAGCAGCAGAGAAGACAACAGATCTGAAGAGTGAAAGCATTGCTACAATGCGTTCACGAAACTTCGAAGTCGGCATAACTCAACCGACACCACTGCGGGTGGTATTTAAGCTAGTTCCTATGGAGGGCTCTTAATTGGGGCTTTATCACAATAGGTAGGGATGAGTAGATGCGATAGGCAACAATAAATTATAGAAGAACTGAAAATTGATAGCTGCATTTAAGAGGTGCATTAATATTCAAGCTTATCATTTAGAAATTCAAGGATAATTCTTCTGACGCCACTTAAGTTAAGGCCAACTTGATGTACGTAGGTCCTTATTTTCCGTACGAACAATTATTTTTATTTCATGTGTGACTTTCGCTGGATTTTGCAATTAATTTCCAATATTGCCAAATTTATTTCCAAGTTATAAAAATTGTTATCGTAAAAAAACATTCGTCACAAAAAGTCACATAAAAATCGCCGAAAACAATCGCAGTAATGAAAACTTGAGGATCCAAAATTTCAGGATTGCATTTGGCCCGGAAGTGTTTTAATTTGGTCATAGAGTAGACCTGGTTCCAAAATGGTATGATATGTTGGGCTACGGTCTTTAGGAGTAGAATTGAAAAAGGTGTGACACAGTAACACACTGACATTCAAATTTGTTATCTATATATATATATATATATATATATATATATATATATATAAAGAGAGAGAGAGACAGGAATATCGTAAGAGAAATGCTACCAACGTATGTGTGTACGGGAAAACCTAGCAAGAGATAAAGTCCGTATGTACTTTGATGATGTCGGTAGAAAACAGATTCTATCTTTAAAAATATCAAGTGCTTTGGAACTTCAAAATTCAGACCGACCACAGCACTAAAGCAAAATACCAGATATGATGCTCTTTAGGGAAAAGGGAAAATATGGAATGAAAGTAATTTAGAGCAACAAAGGCCAGGGATTTTGAAGATCTATTATCACGCGCCTCCTGAAAGAGCATCTCTCAGAATTGAAGAAAGGAAGTAGAAATCATAAGAATGATAAAAGAAAAAAGGCTTTTTAAAAAAACAATGAAAGATAAAAGCTGTGTACCCACTTTATATACACCTGGATGCGATGGGTAAATTTTAGCTGTTTTATATTTTTAATTTCGCTCATCCGCCTTGTGTATTTTTTATTTTTCTACTCCACCAGGTAGCAGGGTCAGTTGGGTACCGTCTATGAGGAAAAGAGCACCATGACGCAATTCACTCCACCAGAAATTTGGAAACGGCATGCTGTACTGCTTGGCATTCGCGCTGGAAGCATCAATACGAAAATTTCAGTGTTTGGGGGTCAATCTGAGAACAGTACAAAGGATTCGGAAAGAGTTGGAAGAGTCTAATGGTGATTACGAATGTGATTGGAGTGATCACTGTTGATGGCAAAGTTATACCCCCATTCATCTTCCCAAAGGAACTCAGACTCAAATCTGAGACCTACAACAAGTGCCTTGAGGAGGTAGTCCTGTCCTGCGTCAAGAAGATGGCTGCTGGAAGACCCTAAACCTGACAATAGGACTCTTCACCACACAAGCAAGAGAACCTAGTCATGGCTGTCAGACAATTCTACGACTACATCACCTCTTATAACTGGCTACGTAACTTTCCAGACGGCAGTCTCCTTGATTATTATGAGTGGGGCGTAGTTGAGCGAAAGACAAACAGTAATCTTTTTAACACGATAGAAGAAGACAATGATTATGGCAGTATCCAACAACTTAAAAAAGGGGATCGTTCAGAAGAGTTGCATGAGATTCCGAAGTCATCTGGAGGCCGGGGTTGAAGCCAAAGGCGATTATATTAAATCTACTCTTTAGTATCTCAAGATATTTTTGTGTAATTTGGTAATTATATCTGTTAAAATGAGATGTCAGTGCTATTTTCATTTGTGCGTCATTTAGACGACAATTTATCAATCGCACCCTGTAATTAAGTCACGAACCAGATATTAGTACAGATTGTAGTAGAAGATTAACATTTTACAGACATACTAGCAAACTCATATCTATAAGCTTCAAACAACATTCACTTTGCAACTAATAAAATGAAATAAAATAGTCTTATCTTAGTCGTGTTGGCTCTATCTCGTTTATGCTATAAACAGATCACGACATCTGTCAGACAGATGGAATTTAAATTTTTATTATTGCATTATTTCAAAATTTTAACTCATTGCCACATAGCTATTAATATCAACAACTAAGCATAAACAGTTATTAATTAAATAAATTAGTAATTAATTAACCATAACTACATGTACAAGAATGCCGTTTTGATAAATGTTTTAAAAAAACACCATAATTGTCGAAAATTCCTTTTTCCACAATATAGCGATTTATGCTATGTTATAATGCTTATTACCGAAAAAACAATTATACTGAGTATTTTCTTAAACATTAAAGTATATTTAATCACATGTCCCTAATAGCTGTGGCCATCAGTAAATAAAATAAAACTCATTATATTTTCTATACTTTAAAACCTCTACAGAATTGCCGTACATTCTCAGGGAGACTTATATGGTATTATTAAATGTTATATTTTAGTTAATCAAAAAAAAAAAAAAAAAAAAAAAAAAAACATGTAAATACATGAGCACTCACTTATTAAAATCTAATCAAAAGTCAAACTGACAATTATCATGCAATATTAATTCCTA
>CAHIKZ030001064.1:767500-787500 GCA_903632075.3 Acanthosepion pharaonis | reverse complement strand
ATGCAAAAATAAAATTACCATTGTCTTTTCTCCTTACGACGTGGTAAAATATCAATGAGAAAACTTACTTTTATATGCTGAATGAAAAATATATCAGCAAAATGTACAAATTTCTCCTCCCGTTTTAGCCCTATATATTTTATTTTCGTCAGGTGAATTTAAATATCTGCAAAATTGAATTAAACAGTAGTATGCATGAAACTGAATAAAACGGAGGAATTGTATGAATTTAATTTCTGTTTTCATAAAATATAAGATTAGAATAAGTTTCTTGTTGTGGGAAGTGTTTAGCAAACAATCCCAGTAGCGAGTTTAATCTTCCCTCAACTTGTGGCCTTATGCCAGACGAAGTCAAGGTTATTCAAGAATAACTTATATCATCTGAATATTTTCATGCGGTTATGATGTCAAATTATATTGTAGCATATTAAATATAAGAAAAAATATTTCTGAGCGAGTGTTTTATTCTTATTTTCTTCGGCGCTATAGTCTTACACTTACTTTCACTTTCACTTTCACTTTCGACTAAACCCGAAAACGCATTCAACGTTTGAGATCGACAGTATAGGCGTTTTGGGGCTAGCAAAGATGGCAGTGGTGCAGCACATTTCCTTATGATTGAAAGCGCTCGCTTAAACAGTGGAGCCTATTTCTCAAAGAGAATAGGAATAAAGAAATATAGGGAATGAAAGATGAAATATGCAATATACTTAAGTCTCTTCGCCCATCCCAGTATTCCCTCCTCGCATCATCTTCAATCTCGCCCTTCTATAAATCTTTCTCACTGGCTGGCACGTAATTTATTCGCTCACCCAACGAAGATCTCACTCTCTCCTTTTTCGTCTGTCTGTGTGTCTATATTCGTCTGTCCGCGTGTTTCCTATTCTCCACTTCCCCGTGTCTTCCACCTAAAAGATTGATTACTGCACTCTTTCTCTCTTTTCTGCTCATTGCTTCTCCCAAGACTTTGCCCCACCTCCATTTTCTCCAGCCCTTTCCTTTCAATCCTTCCCTTCTATATTCACCCACAACTACACATCAGACTCTCCCCTTCCTGTTCCACTGCAGCTTCTCTTCATGCTCTCTCTTACTTGGTGCTTTTATTTGTGATGTTTTTTTTTTGTTTTTTGTTGGGTTATTTTTTTTTTTGCTTCACACCTCGTAAAGACATTTTGACAAACTATGACTCAGCATCTTAATTTTTTCTTCTCGGTTTTACACGCATTTTGCTCCCATTTTTAAACACAATCTCAGAGAATGTCTCAGGCTGACAAAGATATTTCTCATCTTAAAACAAATATTAAGATAGATAAATAATATTTTAATTTATTCAGAAATCTACGCAGCTATACCTATGGCTGAAATGTTATAATTTCTTTTTTTATAAACCAGAACAATGTTAGGGAACTTAATGACGAAGTGGAAAAAAACAATTTTCGTGTGAACTGTTTTGTCCTTTAGGAATTCACTGGACTAAAGTGATGTTTACGTTCATGTAAAGACGCTTGTGCACAATGAAGATGGGACATTGAAATTTTAAACTTTTAATTTTAAATATTTTTTTAAATTATATATTTGGACATTGCAGAATTGTATTCATTTTCTTTTTTGTTTATATTTTAGCACCTCTGTTATTAAGTACTTGGTATTTTGATAATAGAAGATCTACCAAAGAAGGCGAAATGTAAAAAAAAATCCGGAAGGCAAATTTACTGTGGATTATCTCCAGATTAAAGCACTTTCTATACACTTTCGTCTTAGTAAAATTCTTCCGCTATTAATTAAAATGGCATTGTTTAAATCGAAATTATGGACATTACTAATGCGTTGAGTGTATTAATTTCTAAAGTATCTATTTGTGTTCATATAATCTCTTATTTAAATTCTTCGAGGTTTCTCCGATGTATTCCTTGTGGCAATTGTTACAGTTGATAGAGTATATTCCTTCTCAGAATTTTAGCTTATTATTTTGTTTTGTATTAATTATGTCTTTAGAATTAGTTGTAACAAATTCTATATTAAGCTTAGGTTAAATGTTTTCAGTTGTAATAGTAATACAGATGCTAGATAGAGTAATTCTTATTTCGTTGGATTTACTTGAATAGTACACTCCCCTATTATTAACAATACATATATATCTATGTTATTTCTGGATGTGCCTGTGCAATTTAAAAATATAGAGCTTATTATTGAATATACAGTTTGTAAATTCATGGTTGTTTTGATTTTTACAAAGAGTAAAAATGAAGAGAGTCGTTTGAGGAAAAATTAAAGAGAGGGACGGGGATTAGGATCAAGGTATCAGAAGATGTCGATTGACATTACATTTGAATATTTGAAGATTATAGCTATCAGGGAAGCAAGTAAGAAAACAGGAGTTCAATTGGCGGGGAGTTCGAGAGAAGAAGCTGTTGGAGCAGAAGAGGCGGTTATATTTAACTGTTTCGATAATGAAAGGGTGGGGTCGAGATGCCAACCTAGTAGCACGCTTAAATTCATGCAGTTGGGGTAGCAGTGAAAGTAGCTCGTCAGAGCAGTTACCATGAAAATATATGTAGAAAAGACAGAGGTAAGCCACATCATGTCTATCAGAAAGTGACTAGAGTCCAGATGGCCGGTACGGACCTATCACAATGCATATCCGTCTTTGGATTAAAGCTAAAAATTAAAAGTGTGTTTATCTAAAAGCCTCCAGAGAAATATTTTATATGCAATCAATCTATAATAACTTGATCCTATTTGTCGAAATATATTTATCCAGTTGACTTGCTGTGAACTTGCACAAGAAATAGTACGGCTATAAAAAAAAAAAACCCAAAAAACACGATAGTCTCATATTTTTCAATAATGATTAATAATCGACTTTATAATCTCTTCTGCAAAACATCACGAGCTGAATATGTGAGCAATGAAAAAAGGTTAAGGAAAATGCTAACTAGAAGAACACTTATTCCTAAATACAAATCAGTAAGAGATAATGCAACATCTGGGATACAATACGAGAAAAGAGGACTTGGAAACTTTAATACTCACAAGACAGTAGGAGCAGAAAGAAACTTCGAGTAACCTTCCTAATGAGTTTGTGCGAATGGATGGCAGAGTGTGGACAAAGGGGGATAGAAAACAATCAAATATTGATGGGAGCTACAAGAGATAAGAAATTGTGAAGAGCCATAATTGCCCAATCTCTGACTTGATTACAACACATAAAACAAGAAGAAAACTTCTTAATCTAATCTTTGATTCTGCTAGGAATTTACACTCGGCAATAAAATGAGAAAATGATTCCAAATAATGTGAATAAATAGCGAAATATCAACTATTTTCCCAATCATTTCACTTCAGTAAATATTGATCCCTTGCAAGCCTGATTTTCGGGATCATCTTCAGTAATAAAACTGATATCCATGATTTATCTATCTATATCTATATATCTATATTCTACCCACATACTTACCTATCTAGGTCTATTCTTAGCTTCGTACCTATCTACAAATCTATCAAAGTCTGTTTCTACTTACCTACCTACCTTAGGTCTGTTCCTAGCAACGTAGATCTGTTCCTGTTTACCCAAGATCTGTTCCTACCTACTTACCTACCATAGGTCTGTTCCTACCAACGTAGATCTGTTCCTGTCTACCTAAGATCTGTTCCTGTCTACCTAAGATCTGTTCCTACCTACCTAGCCCTGTTCCTACATACCTACCTAGCCCTGTTCCTACATACCTAGGTTTGTCCCTACCTACATACTTACCTTCCTACCTACCTACATATGTCTGTGCCTACCAACCTATCTATTTGTGTGTGTGGTTTTTGCACCTTTTCACGCATAAACACTGATCAAATTTAAAATACATATTTTCTATTCTCTTTCTGTAATAGTCAAAAATAATTTTTAAATTCTGTATGTAAACAACATACAAGTATCTACTAATAAGTATTTTAATTCCATTTAAGTTAATTAACTATGAAAAATATGTGGTTGTCGTCTGACGATTTAACAAGTTGGAGATAAGTATAGACATAAGAAACAAATACAAGTTTATTTATAAGACAAAGGGCGCTTAAAGTATTTTAACGTAAATATATAGACATGTACACATCTGTCCCGACACAGCTGCTTATATGCTACTGGATCAAATTTAACAGAAAATAATTCTGTCTATATTTCTGAAATGAGGTATTATATACACTATTTACATTATTCGGACTATTGTCCTCATCCTTAAGGACACATGAGACAGTGGATAAAGGCGTTGTTTAGATCCAGTGACAGGACTCAAAGAGTTGTGAGTTCAATACCTGGTTAGGGTAGTGGAGAACTTGGAGAGGTGAATTAAAAGGAAAAAAAAACCTGATAACTGACATCCATTACACATGGCATGTGGAAATAGAACATTCTACTCCAGCGAACGAAATAAAGGATTCAGTTTGACATTCCAACTACGTGAAGAAGGCCGGAGCATATAACGGCCAAAACGCTGTAATAAATATGGCAACAAAGATGAATACAATAGTCCTAATAGTGTAAAAAAATAATTCATATGTTGCGCACATGCCTACAGAATAATATATGGGTTACATGATAGCAAAATTTGCAAGGGAAAAAGAAGCTATTCACATAAGTACAATGTTAAATTTAATGTAGTGTTTTAGATAGCTAGCTAGCTAGCTAGATAGATAGAAAGAAATGAAGAGCCTCTTCAAGCTAGATAATTAGGTAGCTACCTATCTAACTACCTATTTGACTAGATATCTACATAGGGCGCCAGGTTCATTATAATCATTTACGCGCAAATACCCTTGGGAAAGGTATTAATTCATCTCTTCTCCCACCAGCTATGGGTTGAATATCAGAAGAGACTGAACCTTGTTTGGCAACCAGTCTACCACAGAAATTAACGGCAACCTATTAAAGAAAAATCAGCTTCGTCTGTCATGAATTGAAAGAGACAGGATCGTCCAAGTGTGTATCATATATATATATATATATATATATATATATGGGGGGAGAGAGAGTTTGTGAGAAATAATCAGATAAAAAAGACTGGAAATATATATATGAGGCGCATGAATAATATAAATTACAATATATTTATGGATAACACAATAACCTGATTAAGGGGAATGGATCCGTAAAAGAGATTTAGAGATGCCGTGAAATATGATGGTAAAATGTAATAGATTTCATGCTTATTTTATATCAACTCAAACAACAAAAATATGAAATATACAAAACGATTTGACGTTTGTGTTGGCAATTTTATCTGCAACCTATGTACCAGTGATAAAAATATATCTTAGCCTCAACTACGTTCTAGCAAATACTTAAAAGGATACTGTTAAAAAAAAAAAAAAAAAAAACAAGCCCAAAAAATGTTGTCATGGTTGCCGGACAGTCTACTTTCACTTTCACTTTCACTTTTGGTACATATAACAACTCTTTAACAGTAACGTTTGAAACGAATTCGTGTATATTTGTTGCTCTCTTTAATAACATCAATTATGGACACGGCCAAATAATACTGACCGTATTTGAGAATTAAAAATACGCCCACATTTCATCAAGCTTTAGACTGTTAACAAATTAAACACACCCTCTTAGTAATAGCCCAACCAAAATCTTCGAAAATGGCTAATAGATTAGCCGAAAGCGCTTGGAATGAACAATCTTTTGGACAATTTCTACACTCTCTAAGTCTAAAAACGAAAATTATTTTTTGCAACAATAAAATACAATCAAAATAGCAGAAATACCATGGCAATCTTTTTTAACAACACACATGTTATACACACACAGAGCGCAGACACACATATATATATGTATGTGTGTTTGTGTATGTGTTTGTGTGTTTACTGAACATGAGTATTCGTGTCGTGTCTTTGAAATATTAAGTTTCTGTATACATTTGAATATATATATATATATATATATATATATATATATATATATATATATATATATATATATATACCTGGAAAAATGTACTGTTGCGTGTTTGTGTATGTGTGTGTATTTGAATACGTATTTGTGCATGAGTGTGTGTGCATTATATATATATATATATATATATATATATATATATATATATATATATATATATATATATACTCATATCATGCGACTTTTGAACATCTAATGTTGAAGCTATATATATATATATATATATATATATATATATATGTATAACAGTCAAAGAAGACACGCGAAACAGAAGTTTGGAATGTAAACGATGTTCATAAGACTTGTAAGCTTATTAAATTTATGAGTAAGATAAGCATTTTCGAAAAGGATTTCTAAAGTCTTTAAGATATTTGCATATTTTCTTAATATATATTTACTAACCTTAACTTGGTGCGGCCCAAGGACAACTGAAAGAAGTGTGACCTTGGTCACTTAATTAAGAAAAAAGTCAGTCAGTTTACAAAACTACTTTTTGATACGTGTGAGCATCGACATCTGGCGTCTGTTGAAAGTATATTTGGTGCAGTTATTAAATAATTTTTAATACAGAAATAAACGGAATATGAACAATATGTTGAAAGAAACGTTGAAACCTGACCAATGAATTAAAAACTAACAAAAATATGAAGAGAAAATTAAATTAGAATGAATGTGAAGTGTAAAAATATATCAATGCCTGATTCTAATTCTACTAAAAAGTACCTTCATATTTGTCATGTTTTGCATATCTCTCTGTATAGTAGCAGTCGTCATACTGTTCTACGTGTCCTGAATAGCAAACGGGTTTGCTAGGCCTTTCCTATGTTTGCCATTCTCTATTTATACTTGTCTATCTAATTTGCATACGATACTACGATATTATAATTCAGTTTGTTTCTTATTTAATTAGCGCGTCAGTACCTCATAAATAATGGACTATCCCGTTTTCATCGAGAGGATAGAAGGAAAAATCATATCAGAGATGCTTATTGGTTTCAGCCAGAAAAAAGATAAATAGAGGTGGCGATAATACTCTCATGTGCTTAAAGTCTGCTTCACTGAAATGGAAAACCTCGTCTCTGTTGAATCTTTTCATTTGTACTCGCATACTTCTTTAAATAATGACCTGCAGTCATACTTATATTCCAATACTTTTTGTCAAGTTCAGATATTTAACGAAGCAATCGGGGAATTTTCAACGGGTAATTTTATAGACGCCAGACTCACAATTGGCTTAGTTTATCATGAACTTAAGAATTATGATTTATCAAAAAAAAAAAAAAAAAATCCCAGTAGCAAAACTGAAATGGTTCTGGTTATTTTTTATAGAGTATAGTTTACTTAGATTTCCCGAGCAATAAAAAAAGAAAAAAAAAAAAAAAAACAGAATATAAAGAATTTCTTTTTGTAGAAAATATTTGAAGGTGCTACTGAATTTTAATTGATTTCATTTACACGGATTGAACTCATTATTTAAAAAATAAAATAAAATCGATAAAACTGATTTCCGATATTGATTTCTTATGTTGAAAACAAGATAGAACTGCAGTAATTATCGGTTAACATAACGTAAGAATCATAATATAAAAAGTTTTCCGATTTCATATAAAACAAAATATTTTTTTCACACAATAAATCATCAATGATCAGAAAAAAGTTGTCTCTGACAGAGATTAAACCATAATAACAGCGGTCCTATTTTTGAGACTGGATATAACTGGCTTATAATTTGAAACCTATAATTAATAGGCGATCTTTTATAAACCTACAATAAATACAATTCCTTTAGAAACAAGTAATTAATACAATATTTTTATTTTGGAAAAGGCTATTTTGCCGGTACCGGGGAAATAGACAAACGTGTTTTTAAGCTTATTTAACCCGTTTCGGTAAAATAGACGCCTACGTCATTTTGCGGTTATTTCTTTTTATTGTTATGAATGCAGGTAATGTTAAAAATAACAGCACACAGATTTAACACGGAATTTTATTTATTTTTATCATCAATTCTTAAGACAATTTAAAATCCTTTCCACGATGAATTGATGAATATATAATACATTCTTAGTTCTAACGCCCTATATCTACCAGCAAAATAGCCCTGGTGTCTATTTTACTGAATCGGCAAAATAGCCTTGGTGTCTATTTTACCGGAACCAGCAAAATAGCATTGGTGTCTATTTTACCGGGACCGGCAAAATAGCCTTGGTGTCTATTTTACACAGACCGGCAAAATAAGCTTATGCGTTTAATTTTTGTAATTACTGCCAAATTTAACGGTGAACATTAATAGCTTAATAAGTGGCGCACTACAGTTATATATAAATATTTACTAAAAACACTTACGCAGTGTGAGTCCCTTACGGATGTTAGCGAATTTGACTCTCCACAACTTCCTATCATTTCTAGTTCTTGGCAATCATTTTTTAAAATATCCCTCCGGCTCCATGTACTGCCATCCATTTACAAGAGATCGTTAGGTTGGTTATTCTTTGCTTACCTATGTCCCTTTTGCCTTCGATATGTCCCGGGTGTGACAATTTTTCCAAGCCTTCTTTTCTCGTTACGTTTCTTTTTGTTTCGAAATTGTAAGCGACCATTCATTATTAACCGATGATAGAAGCACATAAACTGGTTTCAAATTCAACAAACGCAATACATTTATCTGTAGACACTCTGTAATCTACAACAGTAGTACGTGAAATGATTTTGCGTCATGACCTTCCTCTAAAATCCAAGGACACGTCTGTTTCGTTGAGAAAGGGAGAACGATGAACACTGCGCTATTCGACGACGCGTTTCCAATTATCGTTATGCCATATTTAAATTCTGATAAGTAATTTCGACTGTGCCAGACCAATTTAGCGATAGAGATCTCTAAATCCATGCATATTAAATATGTTTTATTGAAATCGATCGACAACGTTAGTTTCATTTGGTAATTACATTTTTTTTTCAGTTTGTGTTGAAATATTTGCACATTCGTATCAAATTTAATTGGAAACTCTTCAAATTCCATGATATTTGTGTTCGAGAACTTTCGACATCTCTACACTTGGGTGGTAGCCTTTCAAGGAAATTGACAACAGTTGAACTCTGTGCTAGCAAGACGAACCCTCAAAAGGTAGCTTCCTATTAAAAATATGGTACGATCACCTAGCAGGTTGATCTTACGGTTCCATGCTCGACGGTGTGTATTCTTTCAGGAAGCGAAAAGCACAGATAGATTTTTTTTTGTTTACGAAGTTTAGATTTTTTACAATGTTTTAAATAATAGGGGCACCCAGTGCAGATCGAGCTTGTTACATTAATATCGGTGTTGTATGGGGGTAACTTGTTACCCACTTGTTCACAGCTAGAACTGGATTAGAAGTATGTATTGTTTCATTGGGAAGGTTAATCCACTGAGGATGCTAGAAGGCAATGGAAAAATAAGCGGCTGTTAAGACGATGTGAGGTTGCATTTGTGCGTTCAGATGTTAGATATTGCCAGTGTTTTCGTTTTTAAACAAGGTTCTGTTAAATATATCTGGCTGGAAGCAAAATTCTTGTGGTTTGGAGAATACTGGATCCCGAGTCCACGCCGTAACACAGCGCGTTATAAATTATAACGTACCTATCTATATGCCATAATACGTTTGTTTTGTATTATATATATATATATATATATATATATATATATATATATATATATATATATATATATGAGGTTTAATATATCTATAAAAGAAGACATATTTAAGAGTTAAAATGTATAAAAAAGATAGAATACTGACGACACAAAAATAACTCATAAGGCTTGATATAATCCCTTTTTCCAAATGAAAACACATCATATATATATATATATATATATATATATATATATATATATATATATATATATATATATTACCGTTATAATTTATTTCATGAATTTATTCACGAAATAAATTATAACCGAATGGATCTTTAAGGTTTACATCTTGATTTATTATAATAATGCTCTGTAGTTTACATTGAGCTCTCTCTGGATTAATACCCACCTTGGAATTATCCCTACCATTCATTGGTTATATATATATATATATATATATATATATATATATATATATATAATACGGCAGTTTTAATATTTTGAATGTATTAATAAAGATAGAATACTGACGACATCAAAATAAATCCTAAGTCATGAAATTATCGATTATCACTTTTCCAGATGCAAACACAAAAGCAAATCCTTACTACGTTACCTACAACATGCCCCAAAATATGTAAATCATGTCTCGAAGCTAAATTTCAAATTTTATTACAATTCTAAAATGGAGAACTAAAATAAAAATCTAACAAATAAATAAATAAATATATAAAATATATAAACTAAAAAATAATAAATATATAAATAATTGAGTAATCTATAATTTATGACTATAAATAAGACTGAGCACTGGGAGAGGCAGGCTTCCACCTTTTCTCCACTCCCTTTGATTCGACTGTGACCTATATGTAAAGCTCATTAAAGGTGTCAAGATGGTCTGAAGATCGAATCCACGCGTAAAACAGGCCGTCGCTATGCAGTATTGTTTCATATATCGGCACTCTCTATATCTAAAGAAATCGCTCATTCTTTGATATCAAGCACTTCTCCATCAATATAGCAAATTTAAAGAAATGTATATAATTAAAATATATAGATATTTATGTATACAAGTATTACTGCTTCTATATATCTGGGGTAGCTGAAAAATTTCTCTGTCCAACAAAGAAGACGATTAAAAAAAAATGACGTTTCGATCATTTTTCAGATGTGAGAAAAGGTATTTGCATATATGATATATACAAGAAACTAGATGACTTGGCCGACAGTCTGACACGTAAATACGAGGGTGTACTGAAACGTTCTCACCCTGAAAAACATTTACCAACCTGAACGTATCAGTTGAATTTTATTGTAAAGATTTAATTGTATAATATTCAGCGAATAATGTAATATTCCCAAGTAAATTAACCGCATTGACAAGAAATTAGAAAAAAAAAAACTACATTTGATGAGTAAATGATATTTTTCATCATATTGTATTAATTAATATGTACTTAATAAACACTGTGTATCAAGCCATACAAAATCACGTAAAAGTTCAGTTTGACCGTTTAAGATACCGGAAAGTAGTTTCAGTAATTTAGGGAGCTATAGTATTTGCCAAACATATTTTCAAACATAAACTAAATGCAATTCTTGATAACAGCGTCAGAAAGTAAACGGTTTGAAAAAATGAATTTTGGAATTTTTATCAATTTTAACTCAAACATAAAACAACCTGCTGTCAGTATTATTTAACAAGACATTTTTGAAAGAATTGTCGCAGTCAAAATACACATATATATATATATATATATATATATATATATATATATATATATATATATATATATATATAGATGTATTTCGGCATAAATTCTCTTAAACATTTTTTCCAAATGCAAACACAAAAGCAAATCCCTACTACGTTACCTACAACATGACCAAAAATAAGTAAATCATTTCTCAGAAACTAAATCTCAAAGATTATTAAAATCCTAAGACGCAGAACTAAAATAAAAAAAAAAAAACTAATAAATATTCAAAATATATAAACTAATAAGTATATAAATAAATGAGTAATCTATAAGTTATGATTATAAATAACACTGAGCACTGGGAGAGGCAGGCTTCTACCTTTTCTCCACTTTCTTTGATTCCCCTGTGACTTATTTGGCAGCTATAGGTCATAAACAATTACAACAACTAAGCAGATCTCTACTAAAATGACTAATTAGGCCTCTTATTATTATTTAAATGACTTCTATGACAATTGACTTACATCTTTGTATTTCAAATTTCACTGTACTTATTTGTAGATAGATTAAATAAAAGTTTTAAGAATCAGACCGAGAAGACACAGATAGATAGATAGAGAGAGAGAGAGGTAGAGAGAGAGGTAGAGAGAGAGGTAGAGAGTGCGAGAGGTAGAGAGAGAGGTAGAGAGAGAGAGAGAATCCGTGGGTGCATCACTAGATGGTATCTAATCACGCATTTGACCTAGTTTTAACAACCTAATGGGGGAGGGGCGTGGCTTGTAATTTTCAATAGCTCCAAATTAGTAACTTTCCGTTTTCACTAATGACGGATCACGGCCATATCACGTTGAAACATCGGTTCTTGTACGATCACTGAAGTTAAGCAACGTCGAGCCTACTCAGTACTTGGATGGGTGACCGCTTGCGAATAAGAGGTGCTGCAGACCTGGGTGCAGCCGGTGGCATCATGAATAACGGCACGGGATTTGAAATCGGCGACTCCGATTCCAGTCGGGTTTGGTTTATTTACTTACGCGCAAAATAACCTTGGGAAAGGTATGAATCCAACTTTTCTCCAACCATTTATGGGTTATATAGTAACATTTGTATTAATAAAACATTATTATCTTAAAAAAAACCCAAAAAAACTTATAATCTAAAAATATTTTTTGGTTTTAAATAACCTGCGAAGGGTTGACAAGCCGTAAAAATTCAATCAAACTAATACTACTAATGATAATGTCTAATTTCGCACAATTCCTATATTGTTTTACTTATGAAGAAACTTTCGTTTAAAACATATTAAAACTTACATGATAACAAAATTAAATGTAAAAAAAAATCTTTACCCCAGAAACAGAAAAATAATAGCTGGTTATATAATTCAAATTTTAGTAGATAAAATCAACATTTTATATAGGAAACGGTGCAAAGTAGGACTCAAAATTTGGAAGGCTGTTGTAATAAAAGAAAAGCAGTTAGCATTATATAAGGTAACTTTCTCTATAGAGGACTGTATTTTGAAATAGGTATTTATATAAAATAAAATAAAATAAAAAATTACAGTGTAAATGACATCATCTTAAGTGACTTGAAATTGTTTCCAGAAAGTGTAAGAACCCTGGAAGTAAAGAAAAGTGTGTAAACATAAACACAAAAAAATCCATGAAACTGAATGGACAAACATTCGAAAGTACACGGAAAAAATAATGTAAAATAAATATAAATATGAACTTAGGCAAATTTACCGATTACATGAAAAAAAAACAAAAAAAAAAAATCGGAAATTCGGAAAAAATTCGGAAATTTGAAAAAGTTTCTAAAAAATCTTTTATGGCAAATATTGTCGCTATTATTCAAACCATATATGTTTGAAAGAAATCTTGTTGCCAAAATACAACATATATATAAATATGAGATGGACTGTCCAGTCGTTTAAGACGTATGAGCGTTAAACAGCATGTTTCCCCCTTGACACCCTACATGTGTCTGTGCCTTAAACGAGATCAGATTGAGACGCAGATAACATCCCACAAAGAGGGAAAGGGAAAGTAGTCGTTATGTTGGCGTCATATTTAGGAATCAGCATGATAAGACGTAACTATTCAATTCGTGTCTTCACAAAAGTTCTACTGTCTTTTATGCACATACTCCTTTCCTTGGCAGTATCAGAAGCCACTTCCTCAATATGCACACACACACACAAACTCACACACACAGAGAAACATACATATATATATATATATATATATATATATATATATGAAAACGAACGATTCAAAGACCATGGTTATATTTCGTTAGAATCGAAGATTCTGTTTCAACTCTTCAAATCGATTCTTACACACACATACATACATACATATATATATATATATATATATATACATATATATATATATATATATATATATATATATATATATATATATATATATATATATATGTATTTATTGCTGATACCCCCCACAACGGAGCGGACGAACAGGTTAGTCTACGAAACTCTGGAGTCAGGATGCTGAAGGTAACATCAACCAGCTAAGTGACAAAATTTAAACGCATTAATCATATATATATATATTTATTTATATATATATATATATATATATATATATATATATATATATATATAACATAAATTACAAACATTACATCTGCTTATTTTTATTATAATCCTTTCATATTCACGAATAGTAGTATACGGGAAAATATTTCCGTATACTACTATTAAATAAAACATATATGAAAATATTATGATAAAATAAGCAGCCATAAAGTTTGTAATTCATGCTAAGAACAGAATTTGCTGCCTATATATATATATATATATATATATATATATATATATATATATATATATATATATTGCATACACTGGATTGGAGCCTGAATTGCACACCTCTCTTCAAGTTTGGTAATCGAGCCGGAATAAACACTTTAATTCCGTATATTCGTATGCAACCCAAGAAAGAAAGTGACTCCTTCGAATTTGGAATATTGGTACAATACAGACTTTCGAGCCTACTTGGCAGACATTTTTCTTTACTGAAGCAATGGAGCACGAAAGATTTTATGTGCATATATTTGTACACGGATAGTTCTCGATGTTGCAAATTTTTAGGCTCAAGCATGAAGTCCTCGCTCAGAATTTTAGGGTTTGGTCAGGTTTCAAAAAGTGGTTTGGCGCAAGATCTTTTCGTCAATCTCCTGTATATAGCTATGAGTTCTTAGGCACTATTCTTCAGTTTAATAATGAGATGTTTAATTTAAAAACAAAAAAAATGATATGGCTGAAAGAGGCACGGTGGAGTAATGGATAGCGGCTCGGATTGAGGAATCGATCGAATCCATTACATTCACTTAATTGTTAATACCCTTGGAAAAGGTATGAATCCGCTCCCTTAATCTCTGGATGAATAGCAGGACAGGCGGGGTTCTCTATGCCTTTATGGCAACTGCTATATTGCAGAAAGAAATGACATCCTACTGCGGGAAAAAAATCTTCTAAGTCAGTCATGTATCGAAAGATACATGATCGCCTAAGCGTGTATCACGCATAGCACATAACCGGAAATGGATAACTGCTTATTAACTGATAACTTATTATTTTATCGTTCTCGATATAAGAGTGAAAATGAAAAGACATTGTGTCAATATATAAAAAATTTGATTTGAATAAAAGCGATATATATATATATATATATATATATATATATATATATATATATATATATATATATATATATAGTGTCCATAAAGTCTTTTGACAATTTAAAAATGTATTACAAAGGCAATTGATGGGATATCTTAATCAGGTTTGTTCTATGTACTCAGTTGTTGTCAAAGTTTTTAATCACATTGCATTTGTGTATTTCAAGTATCCTGCTGATGCAACAGGTACTGTTAAATGAACCCCTAACATTCACTGACCAGTAGACTGGAAGAGATGGCCCAATTCTCTGCCCACCTCGTTCATCAGATATCACTCAATTGGGTTTTTTGCTAATGCGTTATGCTAAGGATATTGCGTATCGAACAAAGACACGAGACATCACTGATCTAAAGCAAAATATGTTGTAAAAATTTTCACACATTTGTTTGTCCATTTTTTCACACACACACAAACACCCACACACACGCGCACACGTATATATATATATATATATATATATATATATATATATATATTATTAAACTACCAGTAATACTCGGTTGGGAAAAACCTCGGATAGCACAACTTGTAAGTCTATCAAACCAAATTAGTTCCCTGAGGAAAAAAAAAAAAAAATGGAAAAAAAAGAAAGAACTAGAAACATCCAAACAGGCAAAATAAATCGTCCAGTGCCTTAAGCTTCTAGTCCAAAGAAAAAAAAAACCAAGCGAGTAATAAAGCTAAGCCGTAGAGTGCTCAATACGCTAAGCAGAGCAGGGATAAATGGAATAAATCCTAAAGAGCCAGGAACAACCAACCTAGGTTTCACCTAAACGGATCTTCAGGGTAAGCTGAAACGTAGGTATCTTGTTCCTGGCTCTAAAGTAAACAACAAAAAAATACTATGAAGGTGCGACCATCAGAACTTGCCAGACGACCTAACACATTAGACACAAAAAATCCCGAACAATGAAAAAAAAAAAAAAAGCAAGAAAGAAATATCAAAAAAGCAAACACCTAACTACGCAGTAAAGGGCTCAACACCCATATTACCCAGAAAGGTTAAAAAAAAAAAAACCCAAAGCCTCACAACGTCGATGCTTAACAAAGGGCCGCTTGATTTCACTCAAGTTTCACGCTCTCATGATGTCCATACGACTAAAGAAAGTAGGTATAGTATTATATATCAATAACCTTAACATACATAAACTATTGCATTACGGTAAAATTTCTTTTCTTTTTTTTAAAACAAAAACATATAACGCTCATCCTCACGAGAGCAATATATATATATATATATATATATATATATATATATATATATATATATATATATATATATATATATATATATATATAGTGTGCGTGTATGTAGGCAGCATTTTTCATTAATGCATGTTTCATTACATATTATAGACAAGTTTTGTCGATTTATTTTAAGCAAATTCATTGAAAGACGAAAAAAATCACCATATTGATACATGTTCAATGATAATGTTCTTAAGCTTATCAGACGATATGAAAGGAATTTGTTTAAAATAAATAGACAAAATTTGTCTATATTATTTCATAAAACATGCATTAATATATATATATATATATATATATATATATATATATATATATATATATATATCAGGAAGATTCATCATATAAGGGAGTTTTGTCACATGTAAAACGTAATCAAGATGTTGTTCTATACGACTTTAAACATAAGGAGGCCTTCATCAGTGCTGAAAAAGCAATAACAGCTACTAGACTTGAGAAACCTATGTTTCCTTATGAAGAAACAGTTATTAACATTACCATTACAGAATTTGTCTCGCTGAGAATCTGTTAGACTTATTTAACGTCTACGTCGACTGGAAAACGTTTAATACATTTTGGGGGCGCGATCTCAGCGTGCGCCTCGTTCGGACAGTGCCTGAAAACCTCCCCACGCCTCGTAAGGAAATTGCGTGTAGACAGAGCACGCACGAAGTCGCAAGTCATCGGGACCGAGGGTCTGAGTGTGCTGGCATTGTTCAGACTGTTGATCGCACTCGCCCACAACACCTGTAACTAAAGTCCACTAAAAACACAGGTGCCCTCTGTTGGGTGTTGAAATGTGCCTGGGCAGGCGTCTGCAACAGGGATTAACTAGCCGCCCTAGTAGACGTGGGTAACGGTGGCCGGTTATATATACTCTGTTGTATCAAATACAAGTGCTTTCTGCGAAATTTTCAAGTTATCAAAGAAACTTGCCGGTTCCAATAAACACCCTGTACTTATTTTGAGATTCTGGAACAAAATAATTGTTCTGGAGAAATTGATTTGAGATCTAATAAGCGTGCCGGACAAAATAAGCACCATGGTGAGGACGAATTGAAGGAGAAAATTTAATTTTACCGGCACTTGTATTTAGCATACAATATTACTAAAACCCGCTTGAAGCGTAATTTAACGAATTGTTATAACGATAAATAAAAGAAGCAAGCTTAAACAAACACAAGGAAATATGAACCAACCTACCTTCAAACATATGGGCGATATATTTTTGGCTTCAGAAGTCTTGAAGACAATATCGAAATTAATTTTCTTAGAGGCCCGGATTTATTTTGCAATATATAGCAGTTCTTCGTCGACGGTGAACTGTTGTCGACATTGAATTTTATGAGAGATGATTTTATATTGTTTTTTTTTTTTTGTCTTTTTATTTGTTGTATCTGTTGTGGTTAACGATTGCAGATTTGTTTCAAATTCATCGTTAGAATATGTTTTGGTTAAATAATGATGACTGTACAGAAAGAGCTTTACATGCCGTGAAGCTAATGCACGAATCGTGATTGTAAAATTCTATAGGCACGGCTGGAGTAAATGACACTCGTTGATTTTGAAAATATGGAAGACGAGGAACGGTGGGCTTGTGGCTTGGTCTTTTCAAGAGAACATATTCCCGGAGACGATTCTAACAAGTCAACTGTCATATTAGAAAAGAGAGCATTTAGGTTGAATCCACTGTTGGCAATTAGACGTACACAGTTAAGAAATAAAAATGGAAGTATATGAATTCAATTTAGTAAGAGAGAATCAGTATGTTTTCTTTTCTTTTTTTTTCTCTATACAGTTCTCTAGCGTTTTTCATATAGACTTTACATTTTTTGTTATCTCCTTCTTTCTTTTGGAATTCTCTTTCAGTATTAGAATGGAGAAATCTGTGTGTTTCAGAAAGCAAGGAAAAGAGAACGTTCTCCATTGACGTTGCATTGGAAGGAGAACGAGGCAGTTCTTCAGTTCTTTGTCATTGTTGGAGGTGTAGCAGCAGCAGCACTGACGTTATTGGAAGATTCTTTCTCGCATTAAATGCCTGTAGTCGGAGAAATCGTTCTGAGAATGAACGAGGCAGCCGCTCAGCCTGAAAATGTTTCACTTGTAATATTTTACCATTATACGATTACGCTCATAATACATATATATATATATATATATATATATATATATATATATATATATATATATAGATAGAGAGAGAGAGAGAGAGAGAGAGAGAGAGAGAGAAGCAATTACTAATCGAACCTCTTTTTAGCAAGTATACAGGAGAAAAAATTCAATGGCCTACTAACTGGCAGAATCTTAATATTTCCAAGAAGTTCGAAGTGGAATATATATATATATATATATATATATATATATATATATATATATATATATATATATATAGAACATGTTCAGTTAAATAATATGGATAAGTTCTGTCCATCGAATTTCTATGTAATTTTTCAAATTTCTGAATTAGGTGTTTTGAGCAGTCGGTGAATTTGCCAAGGACCATATTTATTTTTATTTTATATTTTTTTTCTTCACGAGTACTTTGGAATGTTGATACATCTGTTATCAAAGTGTGTATTTAGGCAACTGTTGTTTTTTTTTTATTTCTGGCGTTCTCACGTTTCATGGAAACAATTTCAAGACATTCATGGTGACGTCATATAAACGGTCAAATTGGAATTTCTTATGTGTTTCTTTTTTTTTAAAGCAAACTTCAATATACCCGACAATACACATACATGCATATATATATATATATATATATATATATATATATATAGAAAAAGTTTCAAATTAAAAATTATAATGTTTTATTTTATGAAAGTATTTATTTATTTATATATATATTTGATATTTCAAATTGTCCTCAATTTTTCATCAGAAATAACTGTTTGTTACAAATAAATTAAAATTACTGTTTGTTGGCAAGTAGCGTCCTTCGCGAGACGCGGACGTCACGTGATATGGAACGTCACTGTTCAGAATTACATATATATATATATATATATATATATATGTAATTCTATTTGACCATTTATATGACGTCATCTTGAGTGACTTAAAATTGGTTCGATCAAACGGGAGAACGCCAGAATTAAAAAAAAAAAAAAAACAGTTGCGAAAATGTAAAAACAGTTGGGTAAATATACACAGAATCGATAAGCCAAACCACCTAATTCAGAAATTTAAAAAAATTAAAGAAAAATGATTGAGAGAACTTGTCCATATTACGTAACAAAACATATTTGAGATAATTATTACTGCCGCAATACGCCTTATTTAATATATATATATATATATATATATATATATATATGTGTGTGTGTGTGTGTGTGTGAGATAATTGTATATTTATATATATATATATACATATATATATATATATATATATATATATATATATATATATATATATATGACTGGATAATTTAGAAGTGACATTGTTGGCGAATAAATAATAACCACAGCTGATGTAACATTTCATTAGAATTCTTTAACAGCCATTGCTACACCTCCCAGGCTATGATTTAAAAAAAAAATGTATGAAAAAATATCTGTTCTCTAAAACGCCATTACCATTGATTTAGTGATCGTTCCTGGCTAGGTAGTTAGTCTTGCGTTATCCAGAATCAGAAATCTCGCACCTGGATTCCTCTTTAGTTTTCTTCTTCTGATGAGACTGTCATGTAAATACTGTCGCTGCTTCTGCTGCTGCTGCTGCTGCTGCTGCTGTAGTTACGAGTAAGGTCAGTGCTGGTATTCAGTTTGTAAAGAAATGAA
>CAHIKZ030001064.1:755000-757500 GCA_903632075.3 Acanthosepion pharaonis | reverse complement strand
ATATATTTACAAACATGCTCTGCCTATCAAAAAATAATTTTAAAAAAAACTTATTAATTAAAACAAAATCTTCTTAAAAATCTTCCCATGGTCTTTAAGAAATTATGAAAATGTTAAAGCACATCAAATCAAATGATGGTTCCGTGAAGGACACCGGTTCGATTCCTATCAGCGGATACATATTTTCTACGAAATTTCTCGGACATTCAGGCCAGTAAATGTAATTAATACTGTTTATTATAAAAAGGATTTTTACTTAAATAATTGTATCTATAAAAATAACGTATAAACAGAAAATACATTAAGATAATTATCGAACTTAGTCCATTTCATTATATATAAACATATTTACCGGATGAAAACAGAAATATCAATCAAAGATTTATATTAAGACCCGACAACCATTCCTACTGCTTATAGAGTGATTTTTGCCTGCATTTAATATTGTCATACAATAGTCATTTCTGATAGTATAACAAAGGATATCAATTTCGAAACCGTAGTTTATGAAATTTTATTCGAAAAATTATGTTTTATTTTTTTGCTAATTAGAATCTAGATTTAATTACACATTATTAGGCACACGCACAGACGCACACAAACACGAACACATGTGTAACAAATACACAAAAGTTTCCAATATTCTGGATAGTTCGACTTCATTTCACTTCTCTTATGTCCACATACGTAAGCTTTTTCAATCATCAGTCATTGGCAGACAATTCTTAAGTTATACTTGGACAGAAAATGAAGGAAGTTGAAATAAAGTGAAACGTAGGATTCCTATTTTTGTTCTGCCAAGATTTTCTTCCTGCTTTATTTTTTCACATAACAAGATGTGTCCATGTGTTAACATACGATTTTGACACCAGATCCTTCAGTGAAATCATAATTTTGGCATATCAAATCTTTATCAAATTGCTCTTCCTCTTGATTAGAACTCTGTTGTAAATTAATGTTTTGAACGTTGCAATTTCATTCTTCTTTCTTTTACATTTCGATACCTACATACATACATACATATATATATATATATATATATATATATATATATATATATATATATATATATATACGTCTGAAGATCGCCTGAGGTACTACTAGAGCAATACTTTAATAGGAACTAACATTGGTAAGCGTTTATTGCTCGGTCTAGGCAATCTAGGCTTTGAGCACTTGGTTTTACTGAGTACGCATGTTTGCATTTAGGCCTTCCTTTTTCTTTCTTTTTTCAGTATTGTCGTTTTTATTCGAGACTCTATGCTTGATCAACTCTAGAATTTCACGTAACACCACTCATCATATATAATTTACGGAATATTGGCGCTAGAGACATCTTTTGAGCACTAAGACAAAATTCGTTCTGCTGGCCTTAAAACCTGTTAAATTTCAGTAATTTTTTCATATTTTGGTAGGACATTGATTTGTATTATATATATATATATATATATATATATAATTTTTGTATATGATAAAAATTTCCTCTCTTTTTGTGCGTATGTGTATTTACATCACCGTAAACATCACTTTAGTCCAATGATGTGGTAAAGGACAAACACGTTATACGAAAATGTTTCCACTTTGTCATAGATTTTCTTAACATATATATATATATATATATATATATATATATATATATATATATATGTGTGTGTGTGTGTGTGTGTGTGTGTGTGCGTGTGTGTGTCTGTGTGCATGTGTGTGTGTGTGTGTCTGTGTGCAGCAAGAGAAAAAGAGAGAGAATTCGAACTCAAAAAGAGGCAGAAATTTTAATGACCGCAAAAATCTTGTTACCATATTGATACACATTCATTTATTCCGAGTACTTTCGACATTAACACAATATCTTCATCAGGGTGTTGTTTCGTTCATTTTCTAAGACAAAGTTGTTGTACCCATCTGAAATTTAAATTCAAGTAGATAAAACTATATATATATATATATATATATATATATATATATATATATATATATATATATATATATAAATATGTGTGTATGTGTTAGATAGATATAGACAAAGAGAGGGTGAACCAGTAAGTATGTATTCTGATACATTCATTCTTTATGCTTCATATCAAAAGGACGCATGCGAACATCTTCACATCTTCCTTTTCTTTAATATCTATAAACTGAGTATTATTTTTGGGATTTCTCCACTCTTCTGAATTGATATTTGTCCTCCTTTATAGTTTGACAAGCAAGGCTAGAGAGCAGAGTTTACTTTACTATTTAACACATATCTGGGTCAGGAGAGAAAGAATGGATTCCATGTAGGAAATAAACACAAACAGTCTTTACTGGAATTTGAATTTGATCAGCCGATTACTTTTTTCGTATACTTTATCTTATTTATGGTTGGATAGTTTCAAAATCGCAGGATATTTTCCCGAGTTAATCGAATATAAGCTTACCAGAGAAAAAGGAATTCGCTATAGAATTATACAGACATGTAAATAAGCAATAAATTATACGAAATAGAAGAGAATTTTCTAGAAAA
>CAHIKZ030001064.1:737500-752500 GCA_903632075.3 Acanthosepion pharaonis | reverse complement strand
GACATAAACGTATCGTATTTGTTCATTTTCCTTTCATTCAGTCGGATTTCAATCAACGTTTGATGTGTATCTGATTCAGTTTTCACACACACACACGCACACACACCTATATATATATATGAAATAAATCTTAAAGAGCCAGGAACGACCTACTTAGGTTTCAGCTAAACGGATCTTCAGGGCAAGCTTACCCTGAAGATCCGTTTAGCTGACACAAACAGTTTATTCCTGGGTCTTTAGGATTTATTTCATTTATCCTGTTCTATTTAACGTATTGGGCACTCTACGTTTTAGATTTATTACTCGCTTGTTCGACTAAAACGTAAGGCACTGAACGATTTATTTCGCCCTGTTGGGATATTTCTAGTTCTTTCTTTTTTTTTCCATTTTTTTCCTCGGGTACCAATTTGCTTTTGATAGAATTAAAACTGTGCTATCCGAGTTTTTTTTCCAATCGAATATTACTTTGTATATATATATATATATATATATATATATATATATATATATATATATATATATATATATATGCCAGAGTAACACAAATAGTAACATATTTATTAAAACTGAACCTATTAAAAGCGTTCAATAGAAAGTCGGAAGACCAGACTTGTAAAGTTGTTTAATATTTGAAAAGAGTGAAAGCTGATATATATATATATATATATATATATATATATATATATATATATATTAACGCTTCATCGTAGAGTTGTGGCCAGGAAGCTTATCTGACTCCGACTACATGAGTGAATTTTACCTTCATTAGATAATCTACAATTTCTAGTGGGAGTCTCACCATGGGTTAATGGTTAGCCAGGGTGTGCAGTACATCGCTACTAATGTGCAGTGAATGTGATAACTATTTGGCGCACTAAAACACTAAAACTTGTAGCCTTGTTTCAAAATGGAACTCAACTAAATGTCTAAAATTCTATTCTGATTTTCTTTAGTCTAGAGATTAACTTTTTAATCCGAGGCAGAGAGTAATCGCAAAAAAAAAGAATGTGCTTCCGAAATTGACCAAGAGATCTAGAAATGCGCTTAGAAATAAAGAAAATATGTGATTTGGAATGCTATGTAATATCTTTTCTCGTATATGACACTGATGGCGGTACAGTTTCAAATGAAAAATCAGCGATATACTGCCAACCATAGACTTTAAGAAAACCATGAACAGAGCTTTAGAGATACATAAAGGTTTCAATCAGAACTACAAACTGTTATTAGAAATTAGAAAAAGAACGCTGAAAAATTTAGACCGCACAGTGAAAAAAGATTGCTTGGAGAATTTAACACACGCATGGCACAATGAAAAGAAAGAAAAGCAGGAGAAAACACCGAGTAAAGTATTTTGAGTGTCTGGATAACAAAGTGGCGGGGGTCGTAAACGAGCAAGATTTTCTCATAGTAACAAAAACAGGAAGTTGTGGAGGGCCATGCTTGAAGATGTCGCTTATCTACTTATCCACCATGTGTTCATTTTTAACACGCAAATGTTGTGTTTTGTGCAGATATGCAAACAAGTGTGTAACATTTTACATTTATTTATTATTATTTTCTTTTTGTGACGGAAAGCTATGAAAGCATAATAAACTGCGTCATCGTGTAAGAGTCGAGAAAGGCTCCACATCTGGTGTGTGTGGGGGGGGGAAGACTTGCCTGTAATGCCCTTGTCAAAGTCAAGAAACTGTCTCTTTCCCTATTTCCTGTCGGTACCAGAGGTCAGTGTTCAAGTTCATTAAAAACGTCAGCATTTCGAATGACGATTATCTAGGCAGACAGCCCTTTCACTATTTGGATTTTTTTAAAATCTCATATCCCTTCAGGACATTAGCGATGATAGCAATCCACAGCTTCCTTTTTTAATATATATGAACGGATATGGCTTCTTGGAGTAAAGGAAGAGTGGCCGGTTTTCTTGTCTGTGCTTTTGAATACAGAGTACTTCGAGACTTGTAGCCACATAAGGCTAAAAAGCCCCGTCTTTCTACGCTATTTAACTTACAGCTGGGAAGTATAGATTCATGCCTTTCCCAAGTGCAATAGTGTGAAAGGAATATTAAAGCTACATAATCTTCCTAACCATATTTCCTCTTTTTGTCCTGTGCGGTATAAAGTTTAGCTTCGTAAAAAAAAAAAAACGAAATATCTGCGGTATCAACTAGAAAAATGTTCTAAGGATCAGATGGCTCGTACTGTATTTAATATTTAATAGCAAATAAGCACCACTCTTTTCCCCTAAAAATGGCTCAAAGATATCTCCCTATCCTATATGCGAAGTTGAGCTAATCTTTATCTAAATGCTGCAGACTATCCGACCTTGTACATAGTCTAACGCCAAAATAATGCAATGCGAAATGATAAGGCGAGTGAAATTTCAAAGGTTTTAATTCTCTTTTTAGCAGCTGACTCCTTATCATAAGCATATTAATGAGACATTAATTATTACTTTGTGAGTCAGCAGTTATTGAGATCAGGGAGACGCATGACTGCAGTTAGCCTCGTTTTCAGTTTCATGCCAAGCAATGCACAATCTGCTTAGTGACCTTCAGATTGTAGAATGAAAAATGTACTTTTAGCAAACGATAGGGAAATTAGCCAAAAAAAATCATTATCTAATTGTTGCGTATAAGCCTAAAGATTTCACAACAAGAATCTCGTCCAGTTGATAGCCGCGTTACAAAAGATAAATTTAACGTCCTCCTGGATATATTGAAATCGCTGTATATAGACCCTATCGGATGTCGTTCTGAAGTATTGGATATCAAGATCCGCAAACAACTAATACAGTGAGCTTGATTAGGAATCAGTGCCTCACACTTGTAGAACAACTTATATATATATATATATATATATATATATATATATATATATATATATATATGTATGTATGTATGTAGAGAGAGAGAGAGAGAGAGAGGTGGAGAGAGAGAGAGATGGTGGGTGTATATATGTTTGTGTGTGTGTATGTATTAGGTAAAGCACGTCGGATATAACGACGGCTTCTCCAGCAAAGGACGACATAAGTTCGAATCCTACCGGAAGTTGCATTTTCAGTATCAACTGAAAATAACGTTTAAAATAACACACACACACACACACACACACACACACACACCTATTAATGACCTCTATAATATCCGGTATTAAATATTAAAATTAAAATCCGATATCAATTATAGGTTTTTATCTATAAATCATTAATGGAGTGTGTGCCAAAAATGGGACGTTGGGCATTAATGGTTTAACGCTGATGTTACAATGCATTATTATCAGCATCTTTTATTGTACTACAGTCCGGCAGAGTACTTTGATATAAATGTACATTAAGATTTCGATCCGCTATAACAATGTTATAGTGGATAGTGGAAAAAAAAAACAACAAAATTGATTATCTAAGAGACGAAGGCTCATTATAAGTAGTAACAAGTGGGTTTCACTTTCCTCAAACAAATCCCGACAGGAAAAACAAGTTTAAAAATCTCACGTATGAAGTTAATCCAGAATGAATTTAATTTTTCATTAACTTTTTTTTTTAAAACCGAAGGAGAAACACAACAAGTTTACCTGGGTAACTAAGCTTAAACTTTTGAAAGATTCCCTGCGTTTATTGAACACACAGTTTAAAAACGATGTAGTTTAAAACCATTTTTTTACTATGAAAATATTTTGCAAGATTATTAGTCTGAGAACTTAGTTCCAATTCCAGTTGGGTTCGTTATAATCACATACGCGCGAATGCTCTTGGGAAAGCTATGAATTGATATCTTCTTTACTCCAGCTATGGGTTAATTAGTAAATAAACACTACAATCTCCCCCATCAATTCTCACAATGTACAAATATTATCTGGTTAAATAAACTACAAAATGTTGGAAAAACCGTAGAAAACGAATCAATATATATATATATATATATATATATATATATATATATATATATATATATATATATATAATAATTTATAATTTGTAAGGGTAATTCTGAGATGAGATCTCAATGTAATATTGATTTTCAAGCTGTTTCTTCCTTTAACAATATATATATATATATATATATATATATATATATATATGTATGTATATATACATACATATATATATATATATATATATATATATATATATATATATATATATATATAAAGAAAAAAAGAAATTTCCTTATGTAGATCAAATTTCCATAACTGTGGTACAGTATTGAAAAAAGACAATGTAGCTAAACATACACACACATCTATCTTTCTATGTATCTCTCTCTCTCTCTCTCTATATATATATATATATATATATATATATATATATATATATATATAGGTCATTTCACCCCAGACAAGGCAATAAATCACCTCTCTCTCTCTCTCTATATATATATATATATATATATATATATATATATATATATATATATGTAGGGTCATTTCACCCCCAGACAAGGCAATAAATCACCTAGTATGCAACGTTGTTAGAGTTCATGAGACAAATAAATACTATTCAGGAGATTGAACAATAAAATAAACAAGAAGATAATGATTGACATTGCATTTAGATTTTTGAAGCCCGAATTTGGCTGGGAAGTAAGAAGCCAGAAGAGATTTACACAAGCAAGATTTATGACAGATGAAACTGTCAGCATAGAACTCATAGTTGCATCTGGAAATTTCAACTCTTCAATGATGAGACTTTGTTGCCAATCTAGTTCTGCGCTTAAAATCATAAAGTCTAGTTACCATAGAGGAATATTCATCTGAACTATTACCATGAAATTATTTATAGAGAATCCACTGGAAAGCTAAATTGCCACAGTGGAGGGAAAAAAAAACTGAAGCCAAATGAGACCTTTCCGCCATTGATAACAGGGAGGATAAACTGAAATGTTAATTAATACTGTACGTTTCTAAAAATAACAGGTGGTGTAGCATTTATGGTGGCATTGTATTTAAGTAATATCCCTTACCAACAGGCTAGTCGTCCTGCAACTGTAGCTCCGTGTCAACCAATGAAACGGCGCAGGGTTTCTCATTTCTTCCATTACGATGTGTGTCTGTATTTTCAGATTCAGTTAACTTGTTTTACTTTCACTACCTTTCTTTTCTCTCTGGTTGAATCTGCCGGTGATTTAAACGCTTATTCTTTTCTCTCTTCCCGCTTCCCTCCCCTCTCTCTCTCCCATATATATATATATATATATATATATATATATATATATATATATATATATATGTGTGTTTGTGTGTGTGTGTGTGTGTATATGTATGTCTGTATTTCTAGCGTTCTCCTAGCAAGATGTTGCTTGCAGCAGCCGAACTAACACTTAAAATCGGCTCACCGATCACATCTTCTAGCAACACAACTCGAGAAACTACCAAAAACATGAAAGTAGTAACAGTAAAGAAAACTGAAAATGGCTTCTTTTGCATCTCTTGAATTAAAACCCGACAGCAAATGTTTACTTTTACTTTCACTTTCACTTTCATTTTTACTATTCCGTGTCAACATTGTTCAACCTCAATCGATTTTCTATTAATATATAGAATTTAAGATCAAATTATTTACTTTTTGAACATCTTCAATGAGAGCAATAGAGTGGTGTATAACCTTTCACTAAGGACACATTAAATAGCTTTTTCTAGTATGTGTTAATAGTTAACTCATACTGAAATAGGTTATTTAATGTACACTTTATAAAAAGTTATCTCTGAAAATGTTTAAACATTTGGTTAATAGAGCATCTTTAATGGAAACCAAGACATAATTGTGCGAAACTTGGCCAGAATTCTTAGTCGTGCTTATCACAAGTAAAAATGATTAATAATAATGTCTGACATTTTTATTTAAGCTGTAACATTTGAAATCAAGTCATAAATTTTGCCATCTTACTAGATTAAAATGCATGTAACTGAACCGAAAATTGCTGTATGAAACATTTTAGGAATCAAGTTTATTAGAGTGTAAATGATTGATAGAATATTTTCTAGATATAATAAACAAATTTCATTTTGTGTGTGTGTGTGTGTGTTTGTGTGTGTGTGTGTGTGCGTGCCCGCGCGTGAGGGTATTATAGTTTTTGACCTACTTTCAAAACTGGTCAAATGACTAAATATTAGTAATTTTTGTCCTCCTTCTTAGTGTGAATGAACTTTTATCTCTCTCTCTTTCTCACCGTATATATATATATATATATATATATATATATATATATATGTGGAGAGAGAGTGTTTGAAAGAGAGAGTTTGAAAGAGAGAGAGAGATACCTTCAGATAAAGACACACACACACACACACACACACACACACACACACACACACACACACACACACACGTTTGCAGTTCAACCAGCATCAGCAATTAATTTAATATTTTTACCATAGAATTTTATTGTTATTAATCAGAATTAATCAGAAGCATTTTAATAATAAATTTCTGGACTGTTGATTGTTTTGTCTTAATTGTTATTTTAATTTACTGTATAATCACTTTATTGCCACCCTGTAAATATACCGACTCGGCAACGTGGAACCTCCTGATCGAACATTCTTCAGGCCGTCTTGATTGGTTTGTCAAATTCAGTGTGATGCTTCGCGCAATTTCGCTCTCTTTTAGTCTTAAATTAAAGGCGTAGGGTCACGTGTGCCCCAGGGGTTGGTTTTCAAATGAAAGCCTGAATATTATATGTTTATTTTCAATGCAAGTAAGCACGATCTCCGAGAAAAAAAAAAACTGGCTGAACATTATCTTCTAAAATCTGCACGAAGTCTCACCAGAACAAGATCACTGTGGCAATATTGTTATCAGTCAATTTATGTATGCCTAAAACAGTTCGATTTTGCGTCAAATTACATCAACGCTGTCGTTATAATAGAAATATTCAGACGGGCTTTCTATCTCTACGTGTCAAATATTTGCCGCTAAATAAACATCCCTCCTCTTTTTTAATACTTTGTATCCCCTAACCTTCCCAGAACTTATTATATAGCTTCTCTGTTTAATCGATGATGGGGAGAAAACTGCGTGTCAACAAGACGAGGAAAATTAACATTACAGAAATATTGGCGATTTCATTTTGTCGTATTGCTATATGTTATTTATTTGTTGTCCATTGATGGATATTTATTTATATGGTAACGTTGGCAAGGCTTCATGGAAATATTAGCGATTTTGTTAAAGAGTTTACCTTAAAACAGGCATTACTTTTTAAATTTCTTTCTTCGAAAGACTTAGTTTGAATCCTTTTCAAACCAACCCGTTTATTGAAACCCCATATTTATTACATTTTCCTGTTTCCCTACTCCCTGTTTATTACGACCTACTTTTTAGTTGGCTCTCGAGAATACCGATGTTCCTCTGTTGTCTGCATCTATCTATGCCTCTTGGTGCGGATACGAAGCTTGCGGTCATGTTACGTTGAAGCACCGGTTCTCGGATGATCAATAAAGTTAAGCAACGTCGAGCCAGGTCAGTACCTAGATGGGTGACCGCTTCGGAATACCAGGTGTTCTAAGCTTGGATGTGCGTATAGACAACGGCTCATAATTGGAAATCGGGAAGCAGAGATCCAAGCAAGTCGCGTTCATTATATTCCCTTACGCGCAATTAACCTTCGGAAAGGAATGAATCTACGTCTTCTCTCCCCAGCTATGGGTTAATTAGTAATACTTTTATCAGTAAAGTCATTATTATCTCCAAAAAAAATTCTTATAATCTAAAACCATCTCCTGGCTTTAAATAACTTACAAACGGTTGATAAACCGTAAAAAAACTGATAAATGAATGAATTAATCAACCAATCATATGAACACAGTGTCAGAGGAAACAGAGAGGTAAAATTAATCGTGTGCGCACATAAATGCATTTGTAGTTACGTAAGTGCTTCTACAGAAGGTTACTAAAAATTCTATATATGGAGCGTGTAAGCAACGAGGCAATCTTTAAGAAAAATGCAACAAAACTAACAGTTGTGTTCAGAAGCAAGAAGTGATATCTGAAATTCCTTGGAGATATAGAAAGGTGGAAGGAGGGCTTGAGTAACTTAACTCTCACAGGGCACAAAGAGATAGTGTGAGGTATCTACCTGACGGGCTTGTGTAAATGGATGGCGGATCGGGGGTCGACCATATCTTGAAGAGACACAGAAATTGATCGATGGTAAGAAAGGAAGTGAGAATATATATATCTTGGATAGACTTCAAATTTAATAATCGTCATTTAATATATATATATATATATATATATATATATATATATATATATATATATATATATATATATATATATATATATATATATATATATATATATATATATATATATATATATATATATATATATATATATATACGTATTTTCAATAAACAAATTTATTTTGAATGTAACGATAACCTGATATGGGCACCTCGAGGTGGTGTAATGGTCAGTAAGCTTGTCTCGCTAGAACAATTACGACTGAGTAGTGAGTTCGATTCTCGCTGGGTGCCGCCCCCCCCCCTAATTTCGGCCTTGTGCTACATCTAAGCTGTGCTTGAAAAATCACTAGGGCACCTCAAGGCGGTGTAATTGTTAAGAAGCTTGTTGTCGCTAGAACAGTTACGACTGAGTGGTGAGTTGGATCCTCACTGGGGGCCGCATACTTTCGGCATTGAGGCCACATCCGAGCTACGATTGCAAAATTGCTAAAGATAACCTGTTTTTTTAATACGTTATCGTTAAATTACTACAAAAATGTGTCTCATTAATGACGACGCTCTCTTTTAGATAAATTTCCAGCAGTTTATCTGTCGGAATATGAAAGGAAAATTGAGACTTGTAGAGAGTGAAGACTGGTGAATAAATTGGGATTCGTGAATCTGAATAAAAAAACACAAAAAAAATCACTCTTAATGGTTCATTTACAGCTGATGAACGATTAGTCATAAGCTATGAAAAATTCACGGTTTGAATATACTTACGAATCTTAATTTTTAAGCTAATGATTGAAAAAGCTCCACACGGCTACAGAAAACGACCCGTACAAATTCCTCTATTGCGTCGTTAACCTCATCAACTTCAGCAAATATTACAGTAACTATTATAAAAATGAAGGCAGGTCGTTATTTCAAAACGTAAGAGGGGACAAAAGAAAAAAAAATAAAGGTTAAAGATTTTCAAAATCAATGAAGCAGACGATAAAAAATGAGAGCGTTATCACCACCTCTATATTCTCTTTCTTTCTTGCTTTCTTTTTTATTTCATTCCTTTTTTTTAATTAATTCTTTTCCGTAAACCTAAAAGACGGTCGTACTATGTTTTATCCCGTCTATTCTCGGAATCAAACAGTAATAGCCTATTTTTTTATCAGCGGCCATGGCGAGGTGTAACGTATGAGCGGACGAACCAAGGAACAAAGGAAAAATTGAAATTATGACGTACTTGTGATATTTTTTAAAAATATCGAAGGACGATAGAATTAAAATGTATTTAGGATAGATGCTCAATAGCTTTTTAACATTCCAGCCGGCCATTTTCACGAATTAAATTGCTTTCAACAAACAACAAGTGTTGCCAGTGCCTGCTATTCTCAAAGACCGCCCTTACTGTAATTCGATCCGCAGTTATTGTTTTACTAAAGTGGCCTACTATAAAACTAAGCTGATTTTTGCAATACAGGGTGATTGAAAAGTAACACCCCTATTTCATGTATGATGGACTCTCCCGTCTAACTATATTTTTTACAGAACGGGATGGTCCATCATCCATAAAATAGGGAATTACTTTTCAATCACCTTGTATAACTGGAGAACGTCTGCCATAGAGCGATATTAAACGTCACACACTTTCAATATTATAATGAACGCTAAGTGGACGCCTCGAGGTGGTGTAATGGTTAGCAAGCTTGTCCTGCCAGAACAATTGCGACTGAGTAGTGAGTTCGATTCTTACTGGGTACCACTTACTTTCGGCCTTGTGCCGCATGTAAGCTATTCTTGAAAAATTAATATTTGGGTACCTTGATCCGGTGCAATGGTTAGCAAGTGTGTCTAGCTAAAACATTTATAAATGAGTAGTGAGTTCGATCTTCACTGGGTGCCCCATACTTTCGGCCTTGTGCCACGTCTAAGCCGCGCTTCGAAAATAACTATAATGAATTCAATCTCCATGATTGTTTTAATGCGATGGTTCTGTGATTTTTGACACCTCTCTTCAGGACAGAGACGATCATCTCCACAGCTTCCTTTTTCTTTTACGTCTGTGAACTGCTATGAAAGGTAATGGAGTAGTTTCTCGTCGCCTTTTTCACGGTTTGCATTCAGAGTTTGGTTTAAAACCGTGGAGAAGGCGACAAGAAACTACATTATCTATTATATTAACTAGTTTTACTGTACGATTTAACCCATAGCTTTCAAGATGGAGAGAAGATATGCGAATACATGTCATTCTCAAGGACGTTAATGCGAAAGCGAACGCAACAGAAGTCGGAATTTGAACTTGGTTCGCAGATTGTTTTCTGAGCTGATAACGACTACATTACCCGATTGTCCTAATCTAAGCTTGGCAAATATTTAAGATCAACGGGTTGCAAATTCGCCTTACAAGCAACTGTATATACAGAGAGTTCGATCTTCACCGGTTGCTTTACGATTAGGAATTTGTGCTAGTCTAATCTAATTTGATTGTCGGGTAAAAACTATTCATGTAATGTTTAAATAATGTAGCTTTGTACCAGATTAAGCATAGTTTAATCTATACTAATAATTCACTTAGTTAATACTTATAAAAAAAAAAATGAACTAAAATTATACTACAAGGAAAAATGGATTACGTTTAGTGCTGATGTAACTACAATAAATTTTATCGGCCTTTAGACAACCTGATGACATTAAAAATTGCTAAAAAGCAGCTATAATTATAAAATAATTATTTTACGATAAGGAATGTCTCTCCAACTGTAGAATAGATGAGGGAATTTTTTTTTGCTAATTTCATCCTACAATCTGAAACGATTTCTACACATATTTTAGAATTTACTAGAATAGTTCGTAGTAAAAATTAGGAAGTTATGAAATAAAATAAAGATTATATTAATATTAACAGTCTAATCAGTATCTTTAGAAAATATATATATATATATATATATATATATATATATATATATGTATATATATATATATATATATATATATGTAATTCAAATCTTTAGAGAATATATAAGTTGAAACAGGTAGAAGCTGAACAGTGTGAAGCAGACAAAAAGACAGACTAATTTTAGGAAATGCATATATTTTAAAGAATAAAAGCATCGCCCGAATTTGTCTGGATTTACTTATATTGAGAAAGCCTTTCTCTTAATAAGTCTATGTTAATTTCAGAAAGATTGATCACTTCGGCAACTTAATTCTCTACCTAATTCGAGATCCAATTCAAAGTTTGAACGTTGAGGACTTAACAGGAAAGACAATGCGAACAGTGAGAAGGCAGATGGATTTGGGGAAAGATCAGAAATGTATTTAATTTTTGGAAAAGAAAAAAGGAAAAAATAAATATTACTTATTTTTTTTTTTAAAAAACTGAAACCAAAATGATTTTCTGAAAGAGAAAAGGAATTTGGAATTATCAGGAAACGAAAAGAATTGTTGAATGGCATAAGAGTTCGATGCAACAAACGAATATAATTTTACAAATGCTGTCTGAGAAAAAGTTACGAAATTAAAAATTCATGATTACAGCAATGAGAATCTAGACAGAATCTTGCTTGTGATCACATGAGGAATATATTTGAATATATATATATATATATATATATATATATATATATATATATATATATATATATATATATATATATATATAGTGATACTCGCTTGAAAAACCTTAGGTATTTCGGCTTGTAGTAGAACAAACCAATACCCAAGGAAAAATGAGGAATAAAAAGAAAATACAAAAAGAAAGAACTAAGAACATGAAATTGAGGCGAAAAAACATCGTCCAGAATTCAAGCTCAGAGTCCAAAGAAAAAACCTCCAAAACGAGTATAAGTAACTACGTAAAGTGCTCAATAAAATTATTATTATTATTATTATTATTATTATTATTATTATATATATTCAAGAATATGACGTCCATTGATAATGGAGAGAAAGATATAGGAAATTTATGAGCATAGACTGCAAAGAAGAAGAAAACGATTTCAATACAGCTAATGTTAAATATAAGGTTAATATTGAGGAACGAAAAAAAAGAAACAAAATTCTATTCGTATTTCTGTTAGCAGTTGCATTAGAATTTTTACCCTATAAATCTGTTGAACTTGAAAGTTCTATTGCTGCTTATTGCTATATACATTTGAAATAAATTTATCCGAAATCATCACGGCCTTCCTTTACTTAATCGCCAGTCAAAACTGGGGAAAAGGTGTGAGTGAAAGAGAGAGAAAAAAGAATTACAAAAATATTTAAAATACTCGCGAAGGGAATGTTGATTGAGTATGGAGTGGTTGGGGTCGGAGTGGAAGCAGACTGTGAATATCGTTAGACGAGAAGGGCGAGGGCCTTGCCGACATATGAAATATTTGCATGAGAAGAATGCAGAAAGTGAAAGTGAAAGTGAAAGTGAAAGTAAAATTTCGGAAGCAATAAAATAAAATAAATCATTGCATTCCTGCAAACAGGCGCTCTATAGTAATATTAATAGACTGAACTATATCTTCAGAGAATATACCTAATACGGGCAATGGCTGAATAATGCAAGAGACACTGACAGACAGAAATACTAAATTTTTGCAATCTAGATGCTTCAAAGCCAGAAACTATCGTACGATTCCTGTATGCAATCAATTTTTCATACCTTTATCGGAAATATTTTAAGATTAGTGGAATTTTTTTGACATAGGCATATAAAAAGATGATCTCACCAGTGTGAGGAAAGATGTCCATCCATGTTATCTTCTTAAGGATTTTCCTTCTGTCAATTTTGGATTTCTTTTTTTTTTTCTCATTCTGTGCCATTCCAGGAAGAACTGTCTTTTTTTTTTTTTTTAAATATAATGCATAAATTTAACTAATTTCCAATAACGTTCTTGCTGCATCTGATACAGGTTACCGGTAAATTATAAAATCAAGGAAATTGATGAGATGAGCGAATTTTTTTTTTTAAAGGTATCTTCACAATAGCCGTAGAATGATTCTGCTGGTTTGTGTAGTTAGATATTAATTTCTAATCAGTACTGCAACTTTGGTAAGCGATAATTAGGAATGTAGAAGAATAATGGCTCTCAGGGAATTGCTTGCAATTGTAGTTAATCAGTCACTCTGGTGTTCTTTCTTTAGATCTGTGCCTAGAACTCTTGGGGAAAATGCAAGCGAGCCGCTCGATGTAAGCTGGGTTAGGACTCGATCAGCCATGAACGATTCAGGAAAAAAAAAATTGCCATCATTGCCAGTCCAGTCCAATTCAGTTTTCTGCCGAGTCGACGACATAGTAGTCGCATTCGCAGGCGACTATTAGCGTGAGACAGTGAGCGAGAGACGGAGGTATGAAACGTAGCAAGGAACGATGAAAGAGAGTGTGGTAGCTACGCCGATCGAAGTCATCGACAACGAATGCATTTGATGTAAAGGTTGTTGCTATTGCTCGCTTGCTTCGGCTTCATCGCTGTTTGCAGTGATAGTGCCGCTGCTGGTACTGCATTTCACTTCGCTTTTCCTGCTTTTCCTTTTTTTCTCTACTTCATTACCATCTTGCTTTCCCCGGCTTCTGCCGGCGACGTCGATAGCGTCGCTACCCGTCACGGAATGAGGAGTGGGAGTCGATGCCAGCAATGGGTATGGAGAAAGGAGGAAGAGTGAGAGTAATGAGGGAGACAAGCACAGTGTGGTTGGTGGTTGAAAAAAAAGGAGGGGGAGGAGAATGGAGAGGAAGAGTTAGAGCGTTGCAAGAGAGTAGGAAGAAAGAGAGGGAGGAGAGTGGTTGTTGGAGGTGGAAGAAAAGGATATGTAGTGCAATGCGAGAGTTGTTGCGGTAGTCGTCTTAGCGAGTGGGAGGAAATGGTGGTCGATGTAAAGGGAGGGAAAAGAAGGAGTAGGTGGAAAAAGAAACAGAGACGAGGAAGAGGAGAAGGAGAGGGAGGAAGCAGGAGGAGAAACAGAGAATGGTAAATGAAATGATAAAAATAGGAGGTTTTAGCGTAACGGCTAACGTGAGAAAAGATGGGAGTTGCGATAGGAGGAGAATTATGGAGAGAGAGAGAGAGAGAGAGATAGAGTGTGACGGGGAGAGTGTGAGTGGAATGATAGTAAGAGAGAAATATATATATATATATATAGAGAGAGAGAGACAGTGAAAGAGTATGTGTGTGTGAGAGAGAGAGAGAGACAGAGAGCGACTAAGAGAATATGAGTTAGATAATAGGGAGAAATATATATATATAATATATATATATATATATATATATTGAGAGAGAGAGCGACTAGGAGATGCGAGTGAGATGTTAGACAGAGAGACAAGGGTATATATATATATATATATATATATATATGTGCTAAGAGAGAGAGAGAGAGAGAGAGATAAGGGGAAAGAGCTATGCCGGTTTCTGAAAGAGGAGATATCTTGCTGAGAATTAAGCGATTGACTGCCAGACAACTTCAGAAACAATCCTTTTCTTCGAAACCTAAATAAAAGTTATCCGTATTATTGCATGAAAGAAAAAAGCTATTGCGATATATATATATATATATATATATATATATATATATATATATATATATATATATATATATTAACAAAGGAAGCGAATATTTAAGTGTTGATCATTGTCCTCTGGAGAAAGCCATAGTTAGCATTGTCGAAAGACTGACTTACGAGCATCAAGTAACGTATGCGCTGCAACGAAAAAATAAACCTTGAACAAATCTAAGAACCGCGTTAATTGATGTTTATTGTAAGACATTATTTATTATCGAAGATGACATTAAATAAAAGGTGTTCTTACGGTTTTGGGATTAACCTGTAGTTTTATGCAAAAAGATCTG
>CAHIKZ030001064.1:717500-730000 GCA_903632075.3 Acanthosepion pharaonis | reverse complement strand
CATTATTGTTTTTTACGCAATAATGGGGTCGCACTATACAGAGGTAATATTTTGGAGAGATTAAAAATCATACATTTTCGGCGACCGGTTGCACTATACACGAGTAAATTTTTGTAGAGTGATTCAAATTCGTGCAAAAAAAAAAAAAAAAAATTCAGGGGTCACCCTATACATGATATCGACTTATACACGAGTATGTGCGGTAGAAAAAAAAGAAAGAAGAAAAAAAAAGAAGTTCTACATTAAATTTATTATATTGAAAAAATGTGTTCATATTGATGTGTTTATCGACCCAGGTATTTAAGCTTAGCGGGGCATGGAAAAAGGCCGTAATATTTGCCCACTCAGTGTGGGCTTTTGAATTCAACTCCGCCTTGGTTGTGGGTTTTTGCCTGATTACTATCGCTCTACGGTAGGCATCGTTATGCGTTTACCGTTGACGTATTTACAATTGAGACTGCTTTGCCTATTCAACATGGATCTATCTGAAACGGGGATTCTTAAGTCAAAATATTAGGAACAAATGTGGAAAGGAAAAACAAATGACTAACTGAATGGTTAGTGATCAAAACAAAATGTAGATATGAAAAAAAGAAAAAAAAAAGAAAAAAGAAAGGTACCAACAAGGAAAAGGAAAATAAACGAGGAGATATATGAATGAATAACTAATTATGAATAAACGATGCTTAGCAGAATAAAAGCTACTAAAGAAACTACTAAAAACTACTAAAAATTACTAACAAATTACTAAAAGTATGAAAGAAAATAACGAATGATTAAAACAAAAAAAAAAAAACGAATGAGAAAATGTAAGAAAGAAAAAATATAAAAGAATGATTCAAAATGTATGACAGACAAGAAAGAATAAAGTAGGAATCAAATGAATGAAAAATAAGTACGAATAGAAAAATAAGTAAAATATGAATGAAATTAATGAGAGAAATATGAAATAAAAAAAGTATGTATGAATAAGTGAATGAATAGTTCATGAAAGAAAATAAAGGTAAATTAATAATTAATGAATGAAAGATGAAAGCAAGAATGAATTATAAAATGACGAAAGAATAAACTATGAATGAAATGTATGAGAAATTAATGAAAGAAAAGAAGACCGAAGTAAATGAAAGAGTATTAAAAAAAGAAGAAGAAATAATGAATAAAATAAATGCCGGTAAGAATCAGTGAGTGAACGAACAAATGAATGAACGAACAAATGAATGAACGAACAAATGAATGAATGAATAAATGAATGAATGAATAAATGAATGAATGAATAAATGAATGAAAATGATGCTGAAGTGAAATCAATAAACTGGAACGATGCAACGAAAGAAAAATGAAAAGAAAAATACAAAAAAAAAAAAAAAATAACGAGAGAAAAAACATGAGAAACTTGCTGTGCCGACCGACCAATCAAATATCTGTACAAACTTGATGTCTTCGCTTTATCACGTTAGTCAGGTGAGAGCGAAGGGAGGCGTGAATGAATGACGAAAATCTGGTTGAAATGAATTAAAAACGGATGAAAAGAAGAGAGGATGAATGAAAGAACAGGATGAATAGAGGAGGTTATCAGAAGAGAAATGCTAACCATAAAATATTCCCTTTTTTTTTTTACCTTTTGCGCTAGAAGCTGTCAACCAATTTGACCAAACACCTGTCACGTGATAGGCGAGAATCAGGAAGGGAATAGGTTTCCACCGATATGGATTTATTTATTTATTTAATTTATTTCCCCCACTTTTTTTTAAATTAGTAATTATACTATAAGTCTCCTATATTTTTTTGTCATGGGTGATTGAGAGTAACTAAGCCATGGTCATCATCAAAGTCTGTAATTTCAAAATAATGCGTGCAATTATTATGTCAAGGATGCCAATTACAAAAGTCTTTATGTATTTCTCTTTTGTTTTTTTTTATTATTTAATGTATAAAATATGCACATTCGAGAATAAAATAAAGAATGAATTAATAGGAAGAATAAAAAGTTTACATGGAAAAACTAATGAAAACAAAAATGAAAAATATACAAGTCACTTTTTGACTTGTAGCATCAATCACGTAAAAGGTATATATATATATATATATGTGTTTATATATATATGTGTGTGTGTATGTGTGTGTAACTTAAATTTTGTAGCTTTAACGTTCTCTTTCCCAATATATGTATATATACACACGCACGTACACAAACACAACTCTACACTCTCTATGCGTGTATCATATTTAAAAGTTTATATATATATATATATATATATATATATATATATATATATATATATATATAGAGAGAGAGAGAGAGAGATAGATAGATAGATAGATAGATAGATAGATAGATAGATAGATAGATAGATAGATAAATGTTACCTGCAGGCACACGCACACGTGTGTATGTGTGTGTGTTTGTGTGCGTGTGTGTGTTTGTGTGTGTGTGTTTGTGTGCGTGCGTGTGTGTGTGTTTGTGTGCGTGTGTGTGTTTGTGTGTGTGTGTTTGTGTGTGTGTGTTTGTGCACGTGTGTTTTATTCAACAGACAAGGTCTGTTTTTCTAATTTTGCCCATAGGATATAATAGAACGTGTTTCTATGAATTTTTGCTTCCTAAACGCACACACACACACACACACACACACACACACACACACACACACACAAACTCATGCGATCGCAAAAGCGTGAAACCCAGGGTCACAAACTCACATCTATCCAACCAAATATGTTAGCTCAGTCTCTGATATTGAGCGCTTTCTAATAAGTACCGCGCATATAACATATAAATAATAATATATATAATATATTGCACACATATTTTTATATTTATATTTATATACACACACTTTTCACACAAATACACACACACACACACACACACACACATATATATATATATATATATATATATATATATATATATATATATATAAGCAGAATCTGACTGTACAGTTAAAATGATGAAGCAATAATACAATTGTTCATCTAAAACAAGGCCAAAGAGCCCTTCAAGGTAGAAGGTTTCTGAATGATTATGTCGTACATGCGTAATAGGGAGACATTTTAGAAGTCTATATTATAAGGATATGTAAGATAGATAACGGTTAAGCCTAGACTTGAAGAGGTTAAGATCGTAGTGATCAGGGAATCATTCTCATGGGTGTCTGTTCCACAGAGGATACTCCCCCGCTCACATTAGACATAACATTTTTTAGATTTTTATAGCATTAACCTCTGACCTTACTAACATTTTCCCTGTCATTTACGCGTGTTCCGCCAAATATTTCTAACGTTAAGGAACATTTTTGTTTAAACAGACAGGTTTTCTAATTTTGACGTCGATATTATTTTTTTAAGTTCCAATTGTCCATTTACCTGAAAAAGAAGGACAAATGGTTAAGAACTAATCCGTATGTGTATTTATTCTTTGGTGCCATTCATAAGGAATTAACCATTGCCAGGAATTAATGTGTTACTAGCAGAATAGTGCCGTTATATGCATAATGATTTAGTAACTTTGATGAAATATATTGCAAACGAATAAAAAGCTTATTTAATGGTCAGGAATTAATGCAATCATTATTAAAAGATTACATTAATTACATATAATTATTACTTTATAATAATACGTTACATTAGTGGCGAATTATAAATAAAGAGAGATCTAGATGTCGGATAAGGGTTATCGCCGTTAGTCTGATTAACCATAAATACTTCGTGGTGTGTTCGGTCCTCACTGGGTGCATCATACAGAATTCGATATAAAATAATCCAGACGTAGTCCATAGGTCATTTAAGAATGTAATATACCAGGTTCAGCGATAGGTGAACATTAGATTAAAAAAAGAGCAGTGCGCCCAGTCCTATATCACCAATATGTAGGGTTAATATTGAATATCACTTGTTTTGGAATCAATGTATCTTAAGTTCTCTCTGTGTAAAAGGAATATTTGTTGGCCGTATAGGTAATTGGGATTTAATGTCATATTTTATTTCAATTTTTGTTTATTTTTCATTCTATATTTCAGTCACTGTGCACATTTTCTTTTGTTCTCCATTTTAGTAATTTTTTAATCGTTATTATATTTTAGTATTACCAATTTTCGGTAATAACTTTTTGTCACCTTTTCTTTTTTGTTATGAATTATTTCTTTTATTTTTAATGAATTTCTAAATATGTCTGCTTTAATTATTTTAATAATATTTGTACCCCTACGAAACTATGTAAATGCAATTTAGGCGTTCAATAATGGATATATATATATATATATATATATATATATATATATATATATATATATATATATATATATGAGTGTACATATGTATGTATGTATATATACGGCACCTTTGAGAAATACCTGAAAACCATACTACGGGTTCACCCAAGCCTTGTGAGTGAAAATGGGTAGACGGAACCCTTGGTAGTCGTCGATAGCTGTGCTAGCACGATGACGCAAGTCATCGTGACCGAGTGTTTGAGTGTGCTGGTGTTGTTCAGATTGTTGATCACGCTAGATAACACGCTCTCTTCCAGAAACTCTAAGGTCTGCTCAGCATAGTTGCAGTATAAACCACAGGTTGGCTCTGTGGGTGTTGAACGAACATAAATGTACCAGAGCGAGCGTCTGCAATAGGGATTGGTTAGACACCCTTATAGACGGGTATCCTAGAATACGAGTGGCCAGCTATTACTATTATTATGTATATATATGTATGAGAAAGCATCACCACATTCTAATTTTTCAATTTAGAAGATGTAGGTCAAATACGCACCTCCACAAAGAAGAAGCAATTTTTATATTTAACGCTACAAATTGAATTAATACATCCATATCAATGCATGTTGTAATTAATTATGTGCTCTAAGAGATTAATATTAACAACTTAATTAAGAGCATTGACAATAAATTATTATATATTTAAACAGATACGAGCATAGAAAAACAAAAAATCTCAGACATATATAGCCTGAAGATTGTGTTCGAGCATGAAACAGACTTTCGCTCCTCGGTGTTGACATCGGTGTCCACTTTTATATTTTTACACGCTGTATCTCCTGTACTGAGCAAATTATGCCGTAAATATAGCGTAACTTGAACCTAGTGCTGTAATGTTGTAATTAACGGATTATTGATCTGAAACGTTCACTATATAATATGTGCCCTAAGACATTAATATCAACAAGTGAATTAAGGGCATTAACAAGTAATAATGTAATAATTATATATTTAAACACACATGCACATAGAGAAACAAAAATCACAGTCATGCACATACCTCTCATACACACACAGAGTAATTTTCTAAGCGTAGTTTGATGTGACACAAGGCCGAATGTATGTAGCAATTAGTGAGGATCGTACACACTACTCAGTTTGAATTTATCTAACAAGACAAGATTTCTAGCCATTACATCACGTCGGGGTGCACAAATGATTTTCTAAACGTAGTTTGTTTTGACGCAAGGCTGAAAATATGGAGCACCCAGTGAGGATCGAACTCACTACTTAATCGTAATCGATCTTGCGTGAAGCTTGCTATACATTACGCTATATATATATATATATATATATATATATATATATATATGGACTGACTGAAGATTGCATTCAAGCGTGAAACAGACTGTGATTCCACTGTTTTGACTTTACTGTCCAATTTTATATTTGCATACGCTCTATCCCTGACATTCAACAAATATGATCATGAATATAGCGTCCCTCGAAACTATATTATCATAGATTTACACACACACACACGCACATACACACACACACACACACACACATATATATATATATATATATATATATATACACAGACATATATATATATATTTTCAAAATAAGTTATTACAAGATTCACTTGAAAATGAAAACGAAATAGTGCTTTTAATTTTAAGAAATAATTGAATTTCAAGTTGTTAGTTTCTGTTTTTGAAACATGGTGATTTCTGTGTAGCGAAGGTACCATATTTTAAAATCGGTTACTTTATAATATTTATGCTCCGTAAATTTACATTGAGCACTGTTATGTAAAAATAAAAATGTCTATAAGAACACCGGATTATATATTTTATTGTTCTTTCTTTTTCTACTATAACTATTTATATCTATCTATCTATATCTATCTATCTATATATATATATATATATATATATATATATATATATATATATATATATAGGCGTGTGAAAGAGAGAATGTCTTATGATATAAAGAAATATACTCTTGTCCTGTAAAATATTTGAATATCTGGAATAATTTGAGAGATTTGTTCGGAAGAAATAAAAGCAAATATAAATAATACGTTTCTTTCTAGCACTTCTCACAGACAGGCAATTGGCATCATCTTTCCCGTTTAGCAAAGAGAAAGCGGGTTTTATTGTGCTCTCATCAAACATTGATTCGATATTTCCGTCTCTTCAACGACTGACATTTCACCCAAAGACGTTTCATTACCCATCTGAAATAACTATAAACTATAGTCCTGGAAAACTGCCTTATTTGTTTCACCAATATCGATAAAAACGAGAAATTTCTCTACGTGACTTTGTTTTCCTGAAAGACAATTTCTTCTTATAAATGAAAGTGATGACTGAATGTCGCACGCACGCGCGCGCGCGCTCACACACACACACATACATACAGTGAGAGAGAGAGAGAGAAGAAAGAGAGAGAGAGAGAGAGAAAGAAAGAGAGAGAGAGAGAGAGAAAGAGAGCCGAGTTCGAATTCCAGTCGAATCCATGACATTCACTTACGTGCTAAGACTCTTGGGAAAGGTATTAATACAGTTCTTCTCCCGCCAGCTATGGGTAAATAGCAGGACAGACTGGGTTCTATAGCCTTGGATGGCAACTGGTCTAGGAGAAGGACGAATCTGAATTTTAAAACCTGTGGAGGGTCGCTTGGGGACCTTGTGGCACGTAGTGCAGCAGGTCTCTGTATTCGGCCCTTCAAAAAGTATGGTTGGTTCTGCACAAAGCCATCACCACTATAAATCAAATCATATGTGCTGCTGACTGGTTATCGTTTTCTAGGAATATATATATATATATATATATATATATATATATATATATATATATATATATATATATATCCAAAGACACGGTTTACGGCCACATGACGTTAAAACTCCTGTTTTCGTACGTTTACCAAAATTAAGCAACGTCGAGTATGTCAGTATTTTGATGGTTGGCCCCGTTTGGGTCCAGGTGATTTAAGCTTGGTTGTGCGGATTGTGTAATGGATAATGGTTTGCAACTGGTAATCGGAGAACCTATTTCCAATCACCCTCGGAGTCGTTATATTCATGTACGCAAGGGAAAGTAGGAAGGTATGAATACACCTGTTCCCCCTCTCCAGCAATGGGTTAATTAAGATGACTTGTATAAGCATATCATATTATTATCTGCACAAAATTTCTCACTATCTAATGGTTGATAAGACATAAAAAAAATTAATCCCACAATCAAGTACGCGCATTTGCATACATCTCTCTCTCTCGCTCTGTATATATATATATATATATATATATATATATATATATTACAGGAAGAGAGAGGGAGGGGAGAGAGGGAGATAGAGGGTGGAGGAGAAAAATTCAACTACCAACCCAAATTCTAAACTTTGATTACTTCATTAAACTTTGCCTTCAAAAAATTCGACACCAGCAATATATATATATATATTCACACACACACGCACATATATATGCATATATATATATATATATATATATATATATATATATATATATATATATATATATAAGTTTTTCTTTTCTTTGCATTTTTTTTTTTTCTTGGAGTAAAACTACAAGCACTGGGCACCCAGTGTGGATTGAGGTCACTCTTCAATAATTATGGTGACGCAGACTTCATCGTTCACCCATCATGAGACACCCAGAGTTTTTAATCTCTTGTTACAAATAGAAAAAAAAAAAAAATAATAATAATGAATGGCGTGAAGTGAAAGAAACCAAGGGAGATAACTTTGGGTGGTTTGGTGATTAAGTTGAAAGATAGAAAACTGTTAAATTAGCGAGAGAATATGAATAGAAATAGATAGGAAAAATTTCAAAAGAGAAATTATATAAATGCAGTGTAGAGAGTAAGAAATGTAAATATCAAAAATAAAAGTAAAGGAAAAGATATAACTAAAAGAATAAAGCGAATGTGCGTTTTATAAAGAGAGTAGGAAAAGAGGGGAGGGAAGTCAAGAGGTTTTATATAGACAGAAGAGGTTTTGACTCAGTGACTGTCTAATATGTTATTGCGAACTGCAACTGCTACCAGTGCTACCACTCCTTCCACTGTCGCTTCTATACCAACTACTGAGATTGCCTGCATTGTTAGCCCTAATGCCTTACCTCTTAATAATAAGACTAGAGTCTCTACAACACGGCTCTACAGCGACATTATACATACATTATATATATATATATATATATATATATATATATATATATATATATATATGCAGGGACGGTGTAAGAGTATCGTGGCCCACGAATTTACGATACAGGGCCCCCACTATAGTATGTCTCAATTTGCATAATGTGTAATATAGTTGAACAATTCAACTAAAGAATTGAAAATAAATGCAATGTATCTTAAATGCCTGTCATAATTGATCATTCCATCTTAAATAAATCAACTATGTTTTGTGGCAGTTTTTAAATTCAACTTGAGATTTTTTCTTGTTAAAATGTGGAATAATTTAACACATTCACCATTATGGATAAAAAAAAATGAATTTTATATAATGTTTTTTTTTCGACATTTAGCATGAGAAAAAACAAATTCACAGATTCTGGACGCAAAAAAAAAAAAAAAAAAACAAATTCGCAGAGATCCGTGAAATGTTTTATCCTTTAAAAGGCAGTTGTGATTAAGTTAATTTGTAACGTATATAATTTGATGTTTATTAGATAGCAAGGGTCACAAAGCACTGCCTGGAGCTCCCAATCAGGCTTGGCCTCCTTCAGTCGGGTGTTGGGGGTCGTACGCGTCGGCTTTTTATATATATGTATATCTATCTATCTATCTATATATATATATATATATATATATATATATGTGTGTGTGTGTTTGTGTGTGTGTGGCAGGGAGAAAGCGGGATTATGAAAAGGTAGAAAAGTTGGAAAAGGATGTGGTGAGAAACTACCGAATATGAGAGAAAAGTGAAAGGAGAGACGAAGAAAAACAATCAGCGAGATGAGACTACAAGAAAGAGGAAAGAGAGAAAAAAGAAAGACGCTGAGAGTATCGCTGAAGCTAATGATAGAGATCATCGAAAGAAATGAGGAGAGCAAGGTGACAATTTAGAGTAAGCTAAAAGGAGAGTAAGGAGAGTACAAAGTGGAGCACAAAGGAGTTTGAAGAGAAGAATTAGAGAGAATGGAGTTAGGGAAAAAAAAGAGGGAGGTGAGAAGAAACTAATGATAAATAAAACAAAAAAACGAAAAGGAACATGAAGTCAGATTAAGCCAAATATAGGAAAAAAGGAGCGATACTGAGTGAGTAATATCAGTAAACAGAGGAGAGAAACTAAAAGGAGAGTTCAGAGAATTAAATAGAGAAAAAAGTTAAAGGAGAGTCAGGAGTGCAGAGGAAGAAGAAAAATCTCCAAAGCGGGGGATGTAAGAAGAGTTGAAGTTATAGGAAAAGAGAGAACATGTAAAAAAAAAATAATAGAAAGAAGATTGTATAAAAAGATAAGTAAAAAACATGGTAGGTAAGGGAGATAAATAGAAGGAATTGGTATAAACGAGAAGAGAGAAAAGAAAATAACAAAGAGGTAGAGATAAAAGAAAAAAAGTAAAGAGAAGGAGAGATGAAAGAAAGTAAAGAGAGGTAGAAAAAGCAGTAAAGAGAGATAGAGGATATAAAGTAAAAAGAGAGGGAGAGGAAAGAAAGTAAAAAGAAGGGTAATTGATAAAGTGAGAGAAGAAACAAAGAGTGTGAGAGATAGAGAGAGAGAGAGAGAGAGAGAGAGAGAAAAAAGAAAAAGTAAAGAGAAAAGACATAAGGTAAAGAGCGGAAGGAAAGACAATAAAGAGAGAGTGGGGATATCAAGTAAATGGAGAAGGAAGGGATTAAAGTGAGAGGAGAAACAAAGAAAGAGAGGGGGGAAGGAAACAAAGTAAAACGAAATAGAGAGTAAATAATAAAGTGAGAGAGTGAGTGTATTTTATGTGTAGAATAAAACGAAAGAGGAAACCAAGTAAAAAGAGAGAGAAGAAACCTTAAAAAAATATTAGGAAACAGAGTAAGAAGAGAGAGAGAGAGAGAATGAGAGTGAGAGTGAGAGAGGAAACGGCAAAAAAGAAAGAGGAAACAAAGACAAATAAGGAGAGGAGAAACAAAATTAGAAGCGAGAGTGAGAAAAACGAAGGAAAGATAGATAGAGAGGAAAGTATATAAAAAAAGATAAAAATGAGAAGAAACAAAATGAAGGAAAGAGAAAGGGAAAATAATGTAAAAAGAGAGAGAACGAAAAGATGCAAATTAAAAAAAAAAGATGAGTAATAGAAATGATGGTTGTGGAGATGAGGACATCAGTGGTGGCATTGTGGGGAGCGCTAATGGTGTTGGTGGTGGTGAAGTTAAAGGATGGGCGGTGGGTTTGGCAAGTGCCTAGGAGACTGGGCCACGGTAGATCGATGACTGAATGGCTGGCTGCTTGGTTAGATAGGTGGGTGGGATAATTTTTCTTCTTTGCTTTTTCGTTGATAATCAGCGGAATGTATAGGAATTGGTAAAAATACTAGAGAGAAATCAATGTTTCTGTCGACCCCCCCTCCCACACGCTTTCTCTACTTCGTTCCACATAGAGTCCTTCCATTCTTCGTTTGCAGGCAGGTCTCTCTTTCGCAACCTCTCTTTGTCTAACCACGCCATTTTTTTTCTGCCTATTTACCTCGTTTATCTCACCTTGTTCATTTTTATTTTCGTTTTGTATATCAATCTGTTCCGGAGAGCATTGGTTAGCTCGTTACTCATCGGTTAGTTCGCCAACACAGCGGGTTCGATCTTCATCATCTACTGCGACCTTCTGCAAAGCCACTCTAAGCCTGGAAAATATTATTTGGCGCCTCGAGGAATCTAGATTGTTACAACTTCTGTAAATTCAATCCTCACTTCAAACTCCACACAAATAGCCTTGTGGTATAATATGCTGTTTCGTTAATATCACTTCCTGACGGCAAACTATTTTTTAATTGTACTTTTTGAACAGCTACTATAATGCAAAGAGTTAGCACTTTGCTGTATAGACCGATAATATTTTAGTGAAGTATTTCGATCCTCACTGGGGATAATATCATATTAGTTTTGTATATGCATAAGCTAAGTTTATTAAATAATCTACCCTGTTTATTTAACTCTAATGATTTTGTTTTACGGTTGTGAAGATGCTTGTCATAGACATTCGTTTGCTATCGTCGTGTGTTTGATGGCTTTGTGCCAGCCTGTGCAAAGGGCAATATTTTTCTATAATATAAGCTCGTTTCTATAGAACATTTTCTATAATATAGAATCGTTAAATGCTATTTTCGAGTGGCTGTCATAAGTTGTTTAGAAAGCTGTCTCATAGTTTGGTAATTGTATTCGATTTTGCATAAGTACTCCATATTTTAGCCTTGTGCCAGACTAATGTAGAGTAATTCTGGGAAAACTTTTTATTGACTATTTTGTAGTTTATATATATATATAGATTGATACTCATTTCAAGTTCTGATAGAGTTGAGTAGTGACAGACTGCTATAAAAACAAAACCTCGTCTATAAGCATTTCTTTTTGTTTTGATGTTTTTTTCTTCTTGATCACTAAATAGAATTGTTTCTCACTCAAAATTACCATCCAACAGAAACTCCCAAATCTATGGTTTTGGATTTGCTATTCGGTGACAGTTCAATATTTATTTCTCTTATTAACTTGGAACACCCGTAGAAAATATTTGTTTCTTTCTACATACATCATTATAGTATGATACTTTATTTTTTTGTCCCTCTTAAAAGCTGTCTACCTTACTCTACCTCTACCCAGCATCAAATTTATTCCATGTTATCGGTCTTTCTATCAACCAGGGTGCTATCTATCGCTCTCCCCTCCTTCCTAAATGTAGATGTTATTCTTTTCCATTCTCTTCACAAATTTCTCACATGTAATTCTCACATATATATATATATATATATATATATATATATATATATATATATATATATATATATATATATATATATATATATATATATATATATATATATATATATATATATATATATATATATATATATATATATAGGAGGCAGGGTGAAGTAGTGGATAGCAGCTCAGATTGAAGACTCGGAGAGACGAGTTCGAATACTTGTCGAATTCATTACATTGTTACATTATTCCGTGCTAATACTCCTGGGAAACTTATTAATCCTCTTCTTCCCGATCCAGCTATGGGTAACTGGTTTTGGAGAAGGACAAATCTGAATTCAAACCCCGCGAAAC
>CAHIKZ030001064.1:707500-712500 GCA_903632075.3 Acanthosepion pharaonis | reverse complement strand
ATGAAGAATAGAAAAATGTATGAATGCAAAATAAAAAGATGTAATTAATTAAAGGAATTTGGACGCAAAATAAAGAAATAAATAAAGAGAGATATAAAAAGAAATGAATGATAGGAGTTCGATAAGAATAAAGAAGATGTAGAGAAAGAATTAATTAATGAATGAAATGTGGGGAAACGTAAAAAGGAAAAACAACGGAAGAAGAAATAACAGAAAGAAGTAATTAATGAATGAAATGAGGAGAGATGTAAAAAGGAAAAAGAAAGAAGGAAAAAAAAAAAATTAATCAATGAAATGGGGGGGGGGCTTAAAAAGGAAAAAAGAAGGAATGAAGAGATAAAAATTTTAATAAATGAAATGGGGGTGGGCGTAAAAATGAAAATGAAAGAAAGAATGAAATAAAGAATTAATTAAGGAATGAAATGAGGGGAAGCAAAAAGGTAGAAGAAAAAAGGGGTTGAAAGAAAGGACTAATTAATAAATGAAATGAGGGGGACTTAAAAAGGAAAAAGAAAGAAAGAATGGATGAAAGAAGTAATTATGAATGAAATGAGGAGAGACGTAAAAAGGAAAATGAAAGAAAGAATGAAAGAAAGAAGTAATTAATGAATGAAATGAGGGGACGCAAAAAGGTGAAAGAAAAAGGAATGAAAGAAAGAAGTAATTAATGAATGAAATGAGAGGGACATAAAAAGGAAAATGAAAGAAAGAATGAAAGAAAGAATGAAAGAAAGAACTAATGGATGAAATGTGGGTGATGCAAAAAGACAAAAGAAAGAAGAAATGAAATAAGTAATTAATGAATGAAATAAGGAGACGCAAAAAGGAAAAAAAAGAAATGAAAAAAAGAAGTAATTCATGGATGAAAGACTGCGGACGCAAAAATCAAATGCATGAAGAAAGAATTAATTAATACATAAATGAAAGGAGTTGATAAAGGAATTAACTGGTAATAATTAAAGGAACAAAATCTAAATCAAAGAAAGAAAGAAAGTACGAAAGAAAGAAAAAGTAGTTATTTCTGAATGAAAACAGGTTAATGCAAAGCAAATAATGGAAGAAGAAAAGAATCAAATAACGGACGTAGATGCAAATGAAAAAATAATGACAGAGAGTCGGAATGAATTAGTATGAAAATATGAAAGAATATGGATGCAAAAAGAAGGAAATAAAGGTGTAATTAAAAAAGTAGATAGACATTAAAAGTATGAAAGAGAGAATGAATAAAAGTGACAAGAAAGTAATGAATGAGTGGATATGGACGCAAAAAGAAAGAATGAATTAAATAATTACTGAATGAAAGGAGTTGTACGCAACAAGACAGAAAGAATGATTGGGAAATTGAGAGAAAAAAACAATAAATGAAAGAAAAAGGAAATTAAAGAAACAATGAATAAAATAAAGAACGAAACAAAGGTTGTGATAATGAATGAAAGAAACAGTATATGAAATGGAAGAAGATGAATCAACGTAAGAACGATCATATGAATGAAAGAAAGAAAGAAAGAAAGAAAAGAATGTAAGAAAGAATCGATAGTGATAAAGAAAGAAACGAAAACCAAGAAGAAAAGCGAACATATAGTTAAAATAGGACAATGAAAATAAAAAAAGTAATGCAAAAGAAAAAAAAGAAAGAGATAAAATTCACGCCATCATGCCAAAGTAAAAGAAATCTATATAACGAAAAGACAGAAAGAAATGAATAATATATATATATATATATATATATATATATATATATATATATATATATATATATATATATATATATATGCATAAAAACAAGAATGAAAATTTAATAGATAACTAAAAGACGAATATGGAGAGCAAGAGGAGAGGAAGAATCGTTCTGTATTTGACCGAGACGCTGAATGTATATGTGTGGATGAGTATTGGGTATTGCAAGTGCAACTGCGTATTGGTATGATACAACTGAGGCATCTTCAACAACAAGCAGCAGCAGCAACAGAAGCGCTATTGATGATGGAAACACCGCCGCCGACGTTGACTCTTGGGGGCGCGGGTAGGATAGGTGGTGGTAGTGGTGGAGGAGGAGAGAAAAGACACAAGAAGGAAGAATCTAAAAGAGAAGTTGAAGAAGAATTGATGTAGGAATTAAAGAAACAACAGCGAATGCGAGGCAATGTTGTATTGATTGGAGTCAGTATACACCCACACGCATATTTTGAGCGTGCAAGTGTTATATGCAGCTGTGAGGTGTTTATATAGAAGGAGACTTGGATAAACTGAAAAAAACCGTAGGTCCGGAGTCACAAGTGCCGCCAAGAAAATTATAGCCGTGAGAGAAAGAAAGACAAAAGAAACAAAGAAAGGATGAATGAAAGAAATAAAAATAGTAGTGAATGATTGAATGAAATAATGAATAAATGAAATGTAATAGAGACAAAAGAGAAATATATATACAGATCATGTACAAAGCTAGGTAAGGACAAACAAAGAAAGAATGAAAGAAAAAATAATGAAAGAACGAACGAAAATATGAATGAATAAGCGAATGAAAAAGGATAGAAAAAAGTGAGTAGGAATAAGAGAGAACTCAAATCGAAATAGGAAATATTTGCTTAGGAAAAAGAAAGAAAGATAATAGGAAATAAATAAATAAATAAAGGAAGGAAGGAAAGAAAGAAAGAAAGAAAAATATTGAAAGAACGAACGAAAGAATGAATAAATGAATGAATGAATAATCGAATGAAAAAGGACAGTAAAATGTGAGCAGAAATATGAGAGAACTCAGGTTGTAATAGGAAATGTTTGGCGAGGAAAAAGAAAGAAAGAGACTAGGAAATAAAGAAAGAAGGAAAGAAAGAGATAAAGAAAGAAGGAAAAAAGGGTGAAAGAAAGAAGGAAAGAAAGAGAAAAAGAAAGAGGAAAGAAATTCGGAATAAGATAGAAATCATATTCCACTACGAAAAGTTAATTGAGGAAAAGAAAGAATTAAAATGGAAAAGAAAGAAAGAAAGAAAAAGAGTAGGAATAAGAGAGATGATGAAAATAAAGAAAAATAAATGAATGAATAAAATGAATGAAAATGAGTAGGAATAAGTGGTAAATTCTATACAAACAGGAAATGTTGGCCGAGAGAAAAAAAAATTAATGGAAAAGTGAATGAAAGAAAGAAAGACTCTAAATGTGAAGGAATAAGTGAAAAAAATCAAATAGAAACAACTGTAATTTTGGTGAATTAGAAATAAGAATAAAAAAGAATGAACGAATGAGTGAATGAAAGAAAGAAACGAATAGAGCAAATGGGAACAAGATATAAATCAGGTACGAATAAGAAAAAACAGAAGTGAAAGAAAAAAAAGAAAGAAAAGTAAGAAGAAAGGAAAGAAAAAAGAAGAAAATACGGATTAGTGAAACGAAATGAAGGATGAAAAATGAACGAGTGAAAAAAAAACAAAGTAATAGAATGAAAACATAAAATTGAAAGCAGGAAAACTGGGAGTAGAGAAAGAAAGGAAATAAAGAGTAAAGATTTAAGGAATACGGAAAAGAAAGAAGGAAGAATTATTACTGGGAATGGCGCGAATGAAGAGCAATAAAATTTCACAGAATAGAGGAAAAGAAAGACGATTTCTAATAGTAAGTAAAGAAGAGAGAGAAAGAGAGAGAGAGAGATAAATAGGAAAGCCGAATGAAAATTGCAAATGTGAAGGAAATTAATAATTTCCAAGGGAGAAGGAAAAAGGCGTAAAAGCATTTTGAGGAAGAGAAAGGGGGAGGTATATGAAAGAATGGAGTATTAATGAAGTGTTCTATGAGGAAGAAAACATAATAATTGGTGGAAGAAGAAACAAAAAAAAGAAGGAAGGAGTAAAAAAAGCAAGAGAAGAAGGAAGGATTCAATAAGAAAAAAAGAAAAGAAACGACAGGATAAAGAAGCCAAAGTAAATTGGAAGTGGGAAAGAAAGAAAGAAAGAAAGAAAGAAAGAGAGAAGGAAGGAAGGAAGGAAGGAAGGAAGGAAGGAAGGAAAGACGGGAGAAAAGGAAAGACATAATCATGATTGGGGATCAAGGAAAAAGAAAACAGGAATCAAAATGGAAGATCAGGAAAAAGGAACAAAAGAAATGAAGTGTGAAGTATTGACCTGTAGAATGAAGAAGGAAGTGAAAAACGGAAGAAAAAAAAAATTGCATGAGAAAGAAAGAAAGAAAGAAAGAAAGAAAGGCATTTCGGGAAGGAAAGAAAATTCAGGACAGACAGAAAAGAATTTCAGAAAAGAAAAACATGCAAGATATTTAAAAGACATTTGAGAAAAGAAAGAAAAGACTTTCAGAATAAATAAAGAAAATCATGCAAGATAATTAAAAGAAAAACAGATAATAAATAAATAAATAAATAAATAAATAAATAAATAAATAAAAGATATGAGAAATGAAAGAAAGGAATTTAAGAATAAGCAAAAAAAAAATTCAGGATAATTAAAAGAAAAATATAAATAAGAAAGAAAGATCGAAAGAACGAAATCAAGAATGAAAGAAATTTGAGAAAAGAAAGAAAAGAATTTCAGAATAAAAAAAAAAACAGAAAATATGCAAGATAATTAATAGAAAAAAAAAACGGACGAAAGAAAGATAGAGAAAAAAGAAATAATCTAAGATAGATGCATGCAGACGAATATCGAAGAATATTTGCCATCACTGGAAACAGCTCGGCACGTGAAGTTCATTTTATATTAGTTACGCTAAGAAAGGCATGAATCCAATTCTCTTTGAACTCTGACACATCGAAAGTTATCTGAGGAAGTCGTAATACATATTAGCGAGGAGAAAAAAAAGAAAGAAAAAGAAAAAAAACTTAAAAGACCAGAAAAACATTCAGACCGAATACTAAAAGTACTAAAAGTCAAAAAAGAACACATAAAAGAAAGAAAGGTAAGACAGATATTTAAAATGAGGATTTTAAAATAGAATATATATATATATATATATATATATATATATATATATATATATATATATATATATAAATATATGTA
>CAHIKZ030001064.1:695000-702500 GCA_903632075.3 Acanthosepion pharaonis | reverse complement strand
CATTTATGAAAATTAGAAACAACGTTGGTCCAAGAGTAGATCCCTGGGAGATCCCAGCATTAATGGGAAATGATCTAGAAGCCTGGCTGTTCAACTCGATCTTCATTATACGATTTATTAAGAACAATTGATTGTCAAATATTTAATAGAGAAACTGTATCTTTTTGAGCTTGGATGGTAAGAAGGCCAGCTTACTAAATCCTGTCAAATATCTTCGAAATATCAAAAAGCCACAGTCTGAGCTGAGACTTACTTATTTAAAGCTTGAAAGACAAGTTCATTAATAATAAGTGTTAACATATTTGCGGGTTGACCTAGAGTAACGAAAGCCATATTGTTTACCTGAAAGGTGGTTTTATGAAGAGATGCTTAACCAATTCAGAACTGATTAGAATCCCAGAAATGATTGTGCTCTAAACACCGCTAACATAGCCAGTGAATGTGTGTGTGTATGTGTGTATATCAAAGACATAACTCTTTAATCCTAAAACCGTCTCCCATTCCTTTTTAATCATAGCTCCTAGTTAATATTACCGTCCAGTTCTTATCTCAGTTAACAACTGGTTGGAGATCATTTTCTAGGGCAGCTGTCTGTTTTACTTTGTCGGACAAATCGAAATTACTGGTAATACAGGAATAAATAGTCGAGTCATCAGTATAAATACCGGGCTGAGAAGTGATGAGGCATGAGGCAGATCATTTATGAAAATTAGAAACAACGTTGGTCCAAGAGTCGAGCCCTTGGGCACTCCTGCATTTATGCAAAAAGATCTAGAAGAGTGACCATTCAGGACATTTCGTGAAAGACTGAATCAGTTCAGAAATTGTAGAGTAGATGTAAGTAAAACAAATTCAAAATCTAAGCTTTTATGTGTAGAAATATTTTGCTTGTAAGTGTAAAAACATTTTGCTTGTAAGTGTAAAAACATTTTGCTTGTAAGTGTAGAAATAGATTTCTAGCAAGGGTAGGAAGAAAACTAAATAGGTCACTGATCAACTTGTAAAGACTTGTAAAATTGAAACTTCACTTACATGCACGAATACAAGTGTCATTTTGCCTCATCTTTTCCACTACGATCTATACTTAAAAGTGATGTGATTTCGATGTATTTGTTTGGTTGTCCAGGGAGGCACGGTGGAGTAATGGATAGCAGCTCGAAGAGCCGAGTTCGAATTCAAGTCGGATCCATTACTTTCACTTACGTGGTAATACCCTTGGAAAAGGTATGAATCCTCTTCTTGTCTCTCCAGATAGTAAATAGCAGGACGGCAACTGGTCTACCGCAGAAAGAAATGGCAACCGACTCCGGGAAAAAATATGCCTCGTCAGTCATGTATCAAAAATACTTGATGGCCTAAGCGTGTATCACGCATGGCTGACTGTTTGGTTGTCCTGCTTATGATATCGTAGCTTATATAAGCAGCTAATGGCTTTGATTTTTGTTCATTCGTGTAGGCTCACTGCTAATGTCTATAAATATTTTACAATTATGTTATAGAATTTAGAGTCTACAGAATGTAGTTTACAGTATGCTATTTCTGAAAATGGTATATAATGATTATTGTGTAGATATAGTGTGAACATACCAATGCATGACATAATAATATTAATAATAATAATAATAATAATAATGATGATAATAACACAAACAAAGCTATATGTGTGTGTTTGTGCGTGAGTGTCTGTGTCTGTGTGTGTTTGTGTATTCTTAGTTCTCAGATGGAATGTATCTGTAGATGAATAAAAAGAAACACGAGGAAAACTTTATTTCGCAAGGTGTAGTTTTTCCTCTTGTCTCTTTTTATTCATAAATACTGTGTAAGAGCAAAAGTGTTCAAATCGTGTAAGAGCAAAAGTGTTCAAATCGTGTAAGAGCAAAATTGTTCAAATCGTGTAACAGCAAAATTGTTCAAATCGTTTAACAGCAACATTGTACAACGGTTTTTAGATTAAGCTTTGAACCGTTGTATCTTAGAAATGATTAAAGATATCTTACTTTAATCCTCCGAGGATTTTATAACACTATTCAACAATAAGAACGTATTAAGTTCTAAGTTGAAATGATGATCCCTCTTGCTGTTGTGATCACCTGATCCAATTCTCCTCTCTACTGTTCACTCTTTTTTTAAAAACTTATTTACCATTTTCTTGACGGGGTCTTGAATGAAGATGGGAGCCAGCGTATGAATATTGGTACCATTACTGAAGGCCTGAATGAGATTTTTCCTCTCGCCATTGTTCAGTTGGTGGGGCTGACACAAAATGATTTTAACATATTCTCTTTCTAACTGAATAACTCAAAGAGTTTTTCAGTGATTCTTATAGCCAGTGGTCTTAAGATGGCTAACCGTCTTATCTAAAAACCTAGAAAAAAGTAACTCATTTAGTTTAGTGTTTTTTTTTTTTAGATATTAAACATTTTGTGAGATTGATGCTGTTACAAGATTTGACAAATTTTGCTGTTACACCCGATATATATATATATATATATATATGAAAAGTTTGGTAATCAGTATGGATAATCTTAAGGAGGATGTAATCCAGAGAGCTCAATATAAAACCAGAGCGAAATTTTAAACCATTTTATATACTTAGAAATGTAATCTGAGGAACCAGGAGAAATCACTTTCCTGGAGAAATAAAATATAATCAATACATCCTTAAAGTTGTCTGTTTTTTTTTATTTAAATTAAAATTTATATATATATATATATATATGTGTGTGTGTGTGTGTGTGTTTGTGTGAGAGAGATAGAGAGAGGTGGAGGAGATACTAAACAGTAACTTATGTCTCTTGCGTACTCGGGGCTATTTACTGTAATCTTTTTATGTTATAGAATGCCTTGGGGATACCTGCCTCCATCAGGAGTTTTCGGGTGGCAACACTGCTTGGAACGGATCATGTGTTGAGGAAATCATGTGTCTGAAATCTGTGGGCAGGTGATGAGACATTGTCATCACCACTCGTCTGAAAACATCTAAGAGGATGTCAAATTTAAATACTAATAATAAAGTAAAATTATTCCCATTGTGATAGGGGCATTGAGTATGATAAGGAAAATTATCGAAAACGACGCGAGTAAAATTCCTGTATACTTAAGCATCTTAGAGCTACAAAAGTTTACTTTGTCCGGAACTGCACGTATCTGATCGAAATGGCTCAAATGTGCATAGATAACTCTCCTGCTTATATAGCCCAGTGGGGTGTTGACAATTAGGCTCTTAAAACTGTTCTTTGGCAAGATCGTACTACATACAAATAATAATAATAACAATAATAATAACAATAATAATAATAATGATGATGATGATAATAATAATTGTTACATTTTTTTATATGTGTACTAGTGAGCCAACCAAAATGAGCTGACTCATTTTATAGTCCACCAAGAGAATGGTTAACCAATCAGAAAGCTCAAAATATTCAATGCGACGTGTATAAAGGCAGCCATTTTGTTTTTTCTCCCAAAATATCTTCACTGCCAACCTGATATCGAAGACTTAAAGAATTACTTAACAGCTGCTACTTTCTCTGAATCTTCACTGCCAACCTCTGATATTGAACACATTATGTATTTCACTGGATTCTATATTCAAAGACTACGGCAAACATGGTCAACAACAATAATAATAATAATAATAATAATAATAATAATAATAATAATAATAATAAATGCCTTTAAGCTACACATTGTATGACATTGAATTTTATTTAATTGATTGGATGTGTTAATATGTACATGTGCTGCAATTAAGATCGGTTAAAGTAAACCACTTGTTCACCATCGATTTGCGTTTTAGTTGCTTGATCTTAACCAGCTCAGCATGTCCCCCTACCCCCCAAAAAAAACCCTGACTTATTGAGCATCTCTACCCATGAACAGGAATAGTTGCCTGTCATATCCTGCCCTGGTTTCGAGAGATTTGTTTCTTTATTATTTATTTTTAATTAGGTTAAAGGCAGCCAAGTCCATTTGGAAGTCATAACTAGATAACTGGGAAAAAAGCTTCAGTCGGAGAATGAAGCTATTTATAACTGGTTCCTCCTCCCCTGCAAGTTTATGCCTTAATTTGATCGAAACCTCATACCATATCGCCCGCACCTTTGGCAGCGATGCATGTACTCGTTATACACTTATCAGACTAGGTGACGTGATGGTTCTAATGGTATATTGTACCCGAACCTCTCTTTATTGGTATACCTTCACTCAATTATAGACATGATAAGCCAGCGAAATAGCGCCGTTATATTACTTTCCAGGAACAGAAAAATGATCTGCCCCCCCCCCCCAAAAGACACCAGTGTGATGAAGTGAAAGAATTATAGTATTCCGGGGATTCATCTTGTATACCGATACTAGATAAGCCAATACATAGAATACAGTAACAAAAAGACTTCAAAAACGTAAAAATTAGCATACCCATCTGGTAAAAACGTAAAAAATGGCATACCCATCTGATAAAAACGTAAAAAATGGCATACCCATTTGATAAAAACGTAAAAAATGGCCTACCCGTCTGATAAAAACGTAAAAAATGGCATACCCATCTGATAAAAACGTAAAAAATGGCATACCCATTTGATAAAAACGTAAAATATGGCCTACCCGTCTGATAAAAACATCCCAGCAAAAGAATGTGACAAGTTTTCATAATATAAGGACCTGGAAATAGAAAAAAAAATGACATTAAAATACAATCAATATTCCAATAATAATAATAATAATAATAATAATAATAATAGCAGCGTCTTAGGAAGGCTTAAAAGGATATTAATATACACAGGGAGTCCTAGCCCGCAAAAATATAAGTTGATTATTTTTCAGGTCCATGCATTTAATTTTATTTAATATTTAATTAAAACAGCAAATATCTTTTTTTTTAGTCAATAAACGTTAATATTTCTTAATTTTGACCTTTGAGCTTCTTAGCAAGTCAATAAATACTTCATTTATTATCGCTTAAAGTGTGATTACATTTTCGTGGGGACACTCTGTATGTTAATCGAATCCCAGAAAAGCCCCCACTATCTGAAATAGGAAAAAAAAACCGTGCTCATAAACGCCGCTCATATACGCAACAAAACTCCTTATAATAGGGTCAGCAACTTTTTGAAAGCCTTTTACTTCAGGTCCGAGGTGAAAGACTTGGTAAAACATTGTCTTAGAACGTAAGTTAGGGTAAGTAGAAATAATACCACCACCATCAACAACAACAACAATAATGATAATAATAATAATAATAATAATAATTATTATTATTATTATTATTATTATTATTATGTATGTGTATTGTGCATGATGTTTCCTGCTTTGTATCCTGTAGAGCCGGGCCCAAACTATGGCGGTTTTGCCCTATAGGAGAATTGTCATTTAATTGATAGCATTTTTCTTAGTATATGGGATGTACCCAGTAGGGCAATTCTCTCGGCAAGCTGTCTGTTGATGCTACCTGGGACACTGTTAGTACAAATGTCTATTCCTTTTCTCACGAGGCCTACTTCAAGATCTTTATATTTTGTGACTTTTGTATTTTAAGACTTTTGCATTTTGAGACTTTTGTATATAAAAATATGCAGGTAGTGATTTTTAAAAGATTTGGTATCTCTTGTTATAGTGACGCTGCATGATCTTGCCAGAGTTGTGTGGAAACGGCAGAACATAAATTTGACAGTCGTGTCAGTTGTTTGTCGGAGCACTTTTGGAGAGCAAGATTTTTCTTATTGATGAGGGCAGTACGCTTTCCGAATAAACCTTTATGAACACGTTGCGACTGCTGGAAGTATAAATGTACATTTAATGGATCACTGCGTTTTATATACTCAAAATGAATAATCCTACTACACGAACATGATTTTTCTTCTATGGAGCTTCGATTTTGAGGTCAGTTGTGGGGGTTTTTCCACGTTAATCCACAACATTGTTGTATATAACTCACTTTTCATCGCCTTTTAAGAGATATTTAATGAATGCTTAGTTAGGATGATGCATTCTTTATTACAATTGTTCCCAGAACTGAAATTACTAATGACAACTTCATATTATTGTTTTGTATATACGACAGTTGAATATATATATATATATATATATATATATATATATATATATATATATATATATATATATATATATATATATGTATTACTAGGATCAGAATCTATCATATCCTGCCTTTTTAAAATTTTGTTGATATTTTGTTCACAATCAAGTATTAACAAGATCGTTCTTTTTGTCCAGTAGCTTATTTCCTTTGTTCCATTTAATCTTTATTTAAAAAAAAAAAAAACTATTATTTACATTTTTGTAACTTTGTATAATATTTATGCATTACAACCTAATCTTTATTCGGTAAAAATTTCATTGCTAATCATGCGTTACTTTTTAAGTAATACACATATTTATGTCTTTGTTGTTTCCGTTCCTTATATTATGGTTGCTATTGTATATATATATATATATATATATATATATATATATATATATATATATATATATATATATATATATATATATATATATATATATATACACACACACACACACACACACACATATATATATATATATATATATATATTATATCTGCTCTACTTTGCATTGAGCACTCTTTTTAAGAATAGTATTTGTTGGATATTGAATTAATTCCATACATACAATCATATACTTATATATATATATATATATATATATATATATATATATATAATATATATATATATATATATATAAATATAAAATACACAAAAGAATGCTGGTGGTAATAAAACAATAGTCGGTGTAAACTAACATAGTAAAAATTTATACTAGCTATTTATATATATATATATATATATATATATATATATATATGTTTGTTATATATATATATATGTGTGTGATCTATGTATGTGTGTGCGTAGCATACATATCTTCATTCAAGCAAGTTTGGTTGAATAATCTGACATTTTATCTATATTTATTTCTATTTTAATCCTCTCAAATTCATGGATCAGTATGTTAATGTTGTTATTAAATTTATTAAGGAAGGTGCTCTGTATATAATTGTGTATATGGACAGCAAATCCTCTTTGATATAAGTTTCATTAAAACCGACTGAATATAAAATTGTCCAAATGTTCTGTATATCGGACTGCATTGGGCTATATATATATATATATATATATATATATATATATATATATATATATATATATATATAGCCATTAATAAGGGTAGTTTTTCTTTTTACTGAATCTATGGATTGTTCTGTGTATACATCCAGAGTTATAGGAATGTTGTATTTTACAAATACTGCCAGCAGATTATGGCCTGTTTTCTTAGCTGGTTTTATTAAATGTCGTTTCTTTCTTTTATTTATTAATAATGCCTCCATTTTTTTTATTTTATTTACATGTGGATGAGGCTATTACATTTGTATTATCAATGAGTCTGCTGCGGATTGGTACATCTTCATCTATATTTAAATGAGACCTAATTGATCTAAGATCACAGAGGTATAAA
>CAHIKZ030001064.1:670000-690000 GCA_903632075.3 Acanthosepion pharaonis | reverse complement strand
AATTAAGAACTGATCATAATGCCATTAAAAATAATGATAATTACGCGACAGAGGAAACATTTTGCCAATTTTTCATGAGTCCGCTGGCCGGTAGACGTAACACATGCCTGTTTGAAAAACGGGGCGTCCACTCAAATAAAAGTATCCACTAAAAATAACGTTCGAAATAGTAAAACATATATACATATGTATAATGGAGATAAAAATTCCCCTAAACTCTCAACTAATAAGTGTATATATATATATATATATATATATATATATATATATATATATATATATATATATATATATTATATGCACATATGTAGTACTGGTGTTAGCAAAACAGTGCTCGATATAATACAACCTGATTCTACGAGTCGTGCGATCGGCGAGTGTTTATATATATATATATATATATATATATATATATATGTGTGTGTGTGTGTGTGTGTGTATGCGTGTGTGTATGTATGTATGTATGTATGTATGTGTGTGCGCGCGTGTGAATAAAACAACAATTAAATATTTTAACAGTATGACGAAAGAATAAACATTCTCTTTATACACATAGACACACAGATATGCGTTCTCTACATGTGCTGAAATTCTGACCAAATGTGCAGACCCCTTTTTGTCTATTTCATCATTTTTTTTTTTTTTTTGCTTTTTGTTTCCAAATTTTTTTAATGGTAGTTGCATTGCTTCTTGGTTGAACCGAGAACATTTCAGCCATACCCGTATTCATAATCTTGTACCACTATTATTTTATAATCATTTCACCCCAATCAAGGCGGGAATGTCACTAGTACGCAGGGGTTACAGGGTGAGAAAGAACTGGGTGTAGGAGTGATTGACGAAAGGATAAATGATGAACGGGATTCAAGAAGATAGAAGATGGCGATTTTGTCATTAATGCTTCTCTTAATTAGTGGCAATGTTTATTTTACTGATTTGCAGTACATTTATTTAATATACAATTACTTGCAATGCATTTTCTGTAGGAAACACTATTCAAAAAATATCACATGCATATATATATATATATATATATATATATATATATATATATATATATATGGGCAAGTTTTTTTCTTTTTCTCTACCATATTTCATTCTCTGATGAAGCTTTTATAAAAGCGAAATATGTCAATTTAAAAACTTTCTATTTGTTGCTTATCCTATCACACACACACACACACACTCACACACACACACACACACACACACACACACACACACACACACACACACACACACACATATATATATATATATATATATATATATATATATATATATATATATATTAATGCAAATATGAAATTTGTAACTTAGCTGATTGATGTTATATTCAGCATCTCGACTCCAAAGTTTTGTAGACGAAACTTTTTTGCTATTGTTCAGTGCACTCGTCAGTAGGTATCATATATATATATATATATATATATATATATATATATATATATATATATATATATATGCGTGTGTGTGTCTGTGTGTCTGTGTGTGTCTGTGTGTGTGTTCATGTATGTGTGCGTGTGTGTGTGTGCGTGTGTGTGGGTGTGTGGTCGTTTTCGCGTGTGTGTATTTAATGGAATTCCAATTCTACCTGCAATGCTGAGAATAATTTTAATTACAGAATTCCATTTCTTTCTCAGTTTCCCAATAAAAGCTACAGTAAAATTATTATTTTTTTTTTATTTATTAAAGATATTTACTGGTGTCTATAAACGTTACTTTTAGAGAGCAAACGTGTTTGAGTTGCTATCTCTGGTTTAATTTTATTTGCTTAAATGTTGAAATTAATGTCACCTAAAACTCCTCGGCTACAGAAGTGGTTTCCGTGATGGAAAAAGGTTACACAATTTCGATTCCCGTCGTTAGGCATTTTCTTTTATAGGACTTCACGATCCAGCCCTTTTGACATTAATTTCACTGTTAAAAACAAAATAAAGCAGGGACACCAACTCAAATACCTATAACCGCTAAAAATAACATAGTTAATTGACTGATTTATTTTTAACTAACTTCGGTGATCGTGTAAGCCTCAACAAAAAATAACATGTTTTTATAATAACACACATTATTGTAATCTGCGGAAGAAAATTTTTAAACTAAATTAAATGTAATTTTTTTTGGTACAATCATCAGTTGTTAGTACAAGCAATTCTAAAATTGGAATGTGTTCCGTATTCGTAAGTTGAGTGAAGAACAATATGAAAATTTGTTAAAATATATATTTTCATTTTTTGATGAATTTAAGCATCTTAATGAATTCTTTTAAAGAATTAATGAACGCTAATTGTTGCGAACGTAAATGCGACATTTGAGTTCATGAATTTAGCCTTTCAATAAAGACATTATATTTATTTATGTAAAAGATTATGCGCTTTCAGCAAATCGTCACCCTCCACAGAATCGCTAATCGCATGGACCTCGCCAACCGCGGTTTCACTTATCTGTGAGTGACCAAATCAGCAAAGCTTTTGTGTACAAAAATTTTGTCAAAATAAAACTGCTTGGCCAAATATCTTTCAAATAGCAGCAACAAAATTTCCCCTGTATAATATAATAGTTTGATAATTATAGCATTATGAAAATATTTAGAATAAATGTACTCAAATCCATCAAAATCTGATCCATGAGATTCTGTGAAGAAAACGCTTAAAATAATAATAATAATAATAATAATAATAATAATAATAATGGAAACATCAACAATCCTTGTTGTAGTTGGAGCCCTAGGATTGGTCGGAAAAGATTCCCTTTGACTAATTGAAGGGATTCCTGGAAGTCCATGCCTCAAAGAGATACAGAAAATAGTTCTCACAAGTACAGCCCACACTTTACGAAGGGCTTTATCTATGTAAAATATGTTTTTTTTTTTGTGTGTGTGTCAGTGGAAAGTGTCATGATGTTATTTCTAACCGTAGGTCTCTGGGAGGGACCCCCGAAAGAAATGTGTACACCAGAAATCAAAGGAAATAAAATAATAATAATAATAATAATAATAATAATAATAATAATAAGAAGAAGAAGAAGAAGAAGAAGAAGAAGAAGAAATCGAAATCACAAAAATGTGGCACATGGGAACATCAACAATCGCTGTTGTAGTTGGAGCCCTAGGATTAGTCGGAAAAGATTGCAGTAGACTAATTGAAGGGATTCCTGGAATCCCATGCCCCAAAGAAATATAAAAAATCGTTCTTAAAAGCACAGCCCATACTTTACGAAGGTCTTTATCTATGTAAAATGTCTTTTTTTCTATTTTTTTTTTTTTGTCAGTGGAATGCGTCATGATGCAATTTCTAACCTTAAGTCTCTGGGCGGGACCCCCCCCCGGAAGAAATGTGTAAACGCCAGAAATGAAAGGAAATAATAATAATAATAATAATAATAATAATAATAATAATAAAGGAACCTGCCAACTAATTTATAAAAGTTTCCCACGGGATTCCAATGATTCTAAAATGGAAAATATCTTAAATTAAAAAGACTTGCAAATTGAAGTAAAATACATGCAGAGACTTAAAACTACGATTATCTTGTTGTGATAAGGGCTTTAGGTATGATAAGGAAGGATAACGGAAATCATGAGATTAATATTCCTGGACACATCAACATGTCATAGCAAAAAAAAAAAAAACAAAAAAGAAAACAACATATCACTTTGTGCGGAATTGCATATATCAATCGAAAACCCTCTCCATCTCAACAAAATATCCCAAATAAGAAGAAGAAGAAGAAGAAGAAGCAAATGCAATAGACCAAATGCAGAAATGATAGCAAGATAAACCCCTTCATGTTCAATAGTCTGCCCGTACCGAACGAGCCGATCTAGACAAACACCATACCCATCAGTGCAGGACTTAAATTTGAAACGGAAGGTTTTATTCTTGCTGCACAGGACCAATGATTGCTAACATGAAATAATCAAGCAAACCTACTGAAATATTGTGTTGTTTCGTAATGCAAGTTCTGTGATAAATATCCAGAAACAATTAAGCATCTTCTATCAGAGTGCATGGCATTAGCATCAACCGAATATAAAACTCATTATTACAGGATGGGCCAGTATTTGCATTGGAAAATTTGCAACTTTTATAGGAAGGAAACTGCAAAAAATTGCTATGCCCACCACCCATTCCCAGTTACACACGTAAGACGTGTAATAATTTTATGGGATTTTATACGACACACAGACAGAACAATCAAAGCTAATCGCCCAGAATGTGTTTTTCTTATTAACGTGGCAGTTCCTTCCTGTAAGGTAGCTCTGAATATTTCCAAACAGCTCTCAAAATACAAGGATTGTAAAGTGGAAATTTACCAAAAAATATAGCAGATGAAGAGACAATAATTCCAGATGTGGTTGGGTTCCTGGGATTGATTAGAAACTTTTATGATAGACTCAATGAAGGTACCCCTGGTAGCCTATGCCTAAAGAAATAAAAAAAAATATTCTCACAAGCACAACTTACACACTACGACGGTTATTATCTATGTAAAAATGTTTATCTGTTTGTATGTTTTTCTTTTTTTTAACACAAATTTAAAGAGGAAAATAATATTGTACCATTTCTGAACTTTGGTCTCTGGTTGGGAACCGGAAGGAAAAGAATATACAATAGAAAACAAAGATAATAATAATAATAATAATAATAATAATAATAATAATAACAACAACAACAACAACAACACTGGAAGATATGCAAGAAGCACAACATCGAAGCCACTGGGAGATGGTATGAGCACCAACCAGATGCAGTTACCCAAAATAACGATGTAACTATCCTCTGGGATATGACAATTCAAACTGACAGGGAAATGAAAGCCAACAGATCTTATATTATCATAAAAGACAAGAAATTCAGGAAGTGTATGTTTATTGATATAGCATTGCCATCTATGAGAAACGCTTCGATGAAAATTATCGAGAAATTGTCTAAATACAAGGACCTGGAGTTCGAGATTAACAGGATGTGGGGAATGAGGGCTGAGACTATACCAAGAGTAATCGGAGCTCTGGGCCTCTTGAGAAAATGAATGGACAATTTTACCCCTAGTATCCCAGGTAACATCAACACGCAAGCTGCCCAGAAGATCGCCCTACGAGGAACATCTCATACACTAAGAAAAGTGTTATCAATTAAATGACTAAGTACCATAGTCTGGACCCAGCTATACATGATACAAAGCAACAAACATATTATACACAAATAATAATAATAATAATAATAATAATAATAATAATAATAATAATATTTTTCAGTGGAAAGTGTTATGATGCCATTTCTAAACTTAGGTCCCTGGGCAGGACCCGGAAAGAAATGTGTAAACGCCAGAAATTAAAGGAAATAAAAGTGATGATAATAATAATAATAATAATAATAATAATAATAAGAAGAAAGCCAAGGATGAAATCATGAGCCATATAAGTCAGATACAGAATATTGCAATGGAGGAACGAGAACAACTCCCAAAATTACAACCAACAAAGCATAACCTCAAAACTATTAAGCTCTATAATGCAGCACTCAAATTGATTCTGGATGAAGAAGACACTCATATAAATCTCAATGAAGCAATATATGCATCAGCAATAGCAACAACAAATAAACTGAACATCAAAAATAAAAAAAAGGCAGTCTCACAGACATGAAGATCCACCTTGGAAAAGAAAAATAGAAAAAAAAATTGAACACCTTAGAAGTGAATTATCAGTACTCGATGAACTAGCAAGAGGAGTAAATGTAAGAACTAGAAAAGGCAGAAGAGTCGAAAAAAAATACAATATCAGGAATGAAAATGAAGTCCTATCAACTAAAGAAAAAATAAAGCAAACAATACAACTGAAGGCTCAAAAAAGAATAAGACGCTACGAGAAAAGATCAAGATTCTATAGACAGAACAAGATCTTTCAAACCGATGCAAAAGAAATTTTACAGGAAATAGGTAAACAAAAGAATTGAAGTGACAGTCCCCCCTAAAATGGAAGAAGTTATACAGTTCTGGGGAAAAATATGGGCTTGCCCTAAAGAACACAACGAAGAGGCAGATTGGATTGCGCAAGAGTTAGAACGAATGAAAAAAATAAACCAGAACAGACATGGGCAGGAATCACAGAAGAAGATGTTAAATGTGCACTGAAAAAAAGCACACAACTGGAAATCTCCAGGAATAGATAAAATTCCTAACTTCTGGCTATATTATTTAAATACAGCACACAAAAAACTCGCCAAAGAACTTCAAGAAATGGTTACCGATCCAACTAAAATTCCTGCATGGATGACCAAAGGAGTTACCTTTCTTCTACCCAAAAATAGTGACACAAATATTCCGAAAAACTATAGACCAATTACATGTCTTCCAACAACATACAAACTGTTAACATCTATTTTAACAAAACAGACATATTTCTTCTTGAAAGAAATGACATACTACCACTTGAACAAAAAAGGGTGCAAACGAGGCTGCTACGGATGTAAAGACCAATTACTTATTAATAGGATGATCCTGGAAAACTGCTTCCGTGGAAAAAAAAAATCTTAGTATTGCCTGGATAGATTATCGTAAAAGCATTCGATAGTGTACCACATTCCTGGATCTTAAAGTCTTTAAGTATGTACAAGGTATCACCCGTTATCATCAATTTCATCAAACAATGTATGTCGATATGGAAAAACTAACTTTACCTCAATCATAAAAATGGAACCTATAAGTCTGGCGAAATAAACATCAATAGAGGAATATTTCAAGGTGACTCTTTGTCTCCTTTTATTATTTTGCATATCACTTATAGCATTAACCAGCCAACTTAACAAGACAGAATGCGGTTAAAAATAGCTCAAAAAGAAAATAAACCATCTATTTTACATGGATGACTTAAAATTGTATGCTAGGAATGACAATGAGCTGGAAGGTCTTCTGCAAACTGTAAAATGCTTCAGTGAAGACATTGGAATGAAATTCAATTTGGATAAATGTGCTAAAGCTACAGTTTTACGAGGATCGCTACAACAAACTTCCTCTATTAGTTTAGACCCTGCTGTAACAATAAAAATAATTTAGAACAAGGAGAAGCTTATAAGTACCTAGGTGTAAATGAGAGTGAAGGAATTCACCATAAGAAAATGAAAGAAATAGTGCGTAAAGAGTACTATAGAAGGGTACGACTGGTATTAAAAACTGAATTGAATTCTCAGAACAGAATTATGGCCATTAATAACCTTGCCATCCCAGTGGTCCAATATAGTTTCAACATCTTGAACTGGACTCTAAATGACATCAGACAAATGGATTCTAAAACAAGAAAGCTTCTTTCTAAGTATAAGATGCATCATCCAAAGGCTGATGTAACCATCTATACATACCCCTGTCTTATTCAGCTAGAATTGTCATACAAGACAACAACTATTGGCTTACTAACTTATGGAAACAACAAAATGACTGGATGATAAAATTAGTGAAACAACATGAAAACAGAAAGAAAAAATATTCAATAATAAAAGAAGGCAGTAAATACAAACAACATTTACATTTAGTAGATTCTGTAGTAAATCAAAACAGAAGCCAAGAACCAACTATTGCAGCAAAAGATATGAAAAAAAAGCCAAGGATAAAGCCCTTGAACAGATGAAACAACGCTGGCAAGACAAACCTCTGCATGGCCAATATCCAGAACGTGCAAATAAACCCAATGTTGATAAAGTTAATACTCATCGATGGTTACGAGCATCTGGATTAAAGTCTGAAACTGAAGGCTTTATTCTTGCAGCGCAAGACCAGAGTCTTTTTCACTAGGAATTTTCAGGCAAATATCATACATAATAATGTGGATCCAAAATGCAGGTTCTGTGACAAATACCAAGAAACAATAGACCATCTAATCTCAGGATGTTCTATACTTGCCCCAAATGAATATAAAAATCGTCACGATAGAGTGGGGCAATACTTAACTGGACAATGTGCAAACACTTTGGAAAATGTGTAAGCAAACACTGGTATGAACATCGGCCAGCGCCGGTTACAGAAATAGAAGATGTCACCATTCTATGGGATTATACCATCCACAGACAGAAAAATTGAAGCAAATAGGCCGGACATTATTGTCAAAAACCAGAAAGAAAAAAAAAACCTACTAATTGATATGGCTTGTCCAGCGGATTGTAACATAGCAACCAAGGAATTTGAAAAACTATCAAAATACAAAGACCTGGAAATTGAAATAGAAAAATGTGGAAATTAAAAACAAGAATAATACCAGTGGTAATAGGTGCACTTGGAATTATAAAAATGGAACAAAACAACACATTGAAAGAATCCTGAAACCCCAGCTTAAGAGACATACAGAAAATTGTCTTATTAAGTACAGCACACACATAAGGAGAACTTTGTCTATGTAACGCTAGCAACTTCATCGGAGATAAAAAAAAAAAAAAAAAAAATTAACATGAAATGTGGCCATAACAACACACCACGACCTGCCTTAGGTCTTTCCGCAGACTTGGTAGGTAGTGTGTCCATAGCAGAAATAATAATAATAATGATAATAATAATAATAGCATCGTGAAGGCTTGGTAGGCGAAAACAGAAGTACCAAGACTTGGCTGGGAGAATCAGGGAAATATACCAAGCAGCAGATGAATCTGTCTCGGGAACTATTTCTCGTACTGTTGTGTGACATTATTGACAGTGTGCAGGTGGCAGTACTACTTGGAAAAGTTCATGTGCTAATGAAAGCTTTGTGTCCCTAATCTGTGGGCAAGTGCTGAGATATGATCATCAATACACGACCGAAACATCTACGTGTTGGAGAGGATATCAAATTAAATAATAATCATAAAAATAATACAAATTAAATTCCAGATGACGTATCTAAAAATTCAGACCATCCTATTTTTTATTTGTACATTAAGAAACCTACCAAAAAATATGAAAAACATATTTTTTTATATTACCTGGTGAACCAAAATTGGCTGAAATGATAAAGATTGCATTCATGTGTGTTTCCTACATTCTCAGGGGGAGTCTCACTTTTAGCTTTACTGGAATTTTCATGCATGTTCTTATATATTCACAAGACACTACATATTCTACAATGATGTCTTCGTCATCTGTCCATATCTATAAGATGAGGTATAGTAATTATGTACATTATTTGCATTTTTCGGACACATGGCCCAGTGGATAAAAGCGTTGGTTGGATCCAGTGACTTGACTCAAAGAGTTGTCAGTTCAATACCTGGCTACTGCAGGGGTGAACAGAAAGGGAAAATAACTGAGACATCTGGGAGAGGCATAACACGTGGAACTAGAATAATCTATTTTGGTGGACGAAACGTTGTGAATATTGCAGTAAAGATGAAGACGGCTGTCAGCACAATGTAAATGATTTTTTCCTCATATTTTGAAGATTTTTGTGAGTTCTTATGTATCTCTGTATAAACATATGCATATTAATGAATGTTTAAAATACTATACACTATAACACGACATAATAGAATCAAGAAAAATGTTCGGAGGTAGCTCATAAAACAAACAAACAATTCTAAACATAATACTACTAATGTCTTGTTCATTGACTATTTAAATATTTTTGCTTAATTTTACTGTAATTCATTTCCTGAATACATCTGGGTTGCCGCGTAGGTCCAACACACACACACACACACACATACACACACACACACATACATATATATATATATATATATATATATATATATATATATATATATATATATATATATATATACTAAGAGCTGAGTTCGAATTTCAGTCGCAGCCATTACATTCACTTACGTGCTAATACCCTTGCGAAAGGTATGGATCCTCTTCTTCTTCCCCCAGCTATGGGTAAGTAGCAGGACAGATTGGGTTCTAGAGCCTTGGATGGCAACTGGTCTAGGAGAAGGACAATTCAGAAATACAAACCTGCGGAGGGTTGTTTGGTGAACTTGTGGTACGTAGTCCACCAGATCTCTGTATTCGGCCCTTCAAAAAGTGTCGTTGGTCCTTCGCAAAGCCTTCACCACTACAATCACATCATATTTGCTGGTGTCTGGCTGGTGAACTGAGCTGCTTGACCCTCATACGTTGAATACGATGGGAGAGTCCACCCCCCCCCGCATACACCACATCCTGTCGTGGGACGGATGATGACGATTGACATCTTGTATAAACACTAAAGTAGTAGTAGTAGTAGTAGTAGTGGTAGTAGGAGTAGTAGTAGTGGTAGTAACAATATATCCCCAAGGGACTAGATTTGCTAATGATAATAAAGCAAAAAAAAAAAAAAAAAAAAAAAAGCATTTCAAACATGGGATTTCTCGACTGAAATATGTAATAAAGTGGCAATATAAAAATAACTAAAATTTCTTAAGAAACTTAAAAAGCTGTGAAACGTTATAAGAGCTTTAAGCATGTTGGGTCTCGAAATATCTAGGCATAAGAATTAGAGGGTCAATTTGACCCACTCTGAAGAGCGTAGATACTACAGGTTACCCCATAAAAAAAAGGAAATTTTAGATTTCCTATATGATGATAAATAAATTAACTAACACATAAAAAAAATAACCATATATTTTACTATATGAATAAATTTAAAAAAAATAATTAACATATACATTTTTTAGCCATTTGTTGTTCCAAGATGTCGCAGTTATCAAATTTTCAATGCGAGATGATTGTTCTCTTTAATAAAGAACATCCGACTTAGGGATTGAAAAAATGCCAAGAAATTTTGCCAGTGTACTTTAGTTTGAACACCACATCTAATGCTTGTGTTTTTGTTTTGATTTAAGCTACTAAATTTCTATCTTTTGCTTTTGTCTCAAAAAAATCTAAGAAAAATTCCAATAGTTAAATAAACAGCACCAAATTTTCTGTGTTTTCGTGTGACACCCCGTACTAGTCACTTAAACACCATTTTAGATTACTACTTCGTTACAGCTAATGTGAAAAATTAATAATGTTAGTCACTGCTTTTATTAGTTCAAAGGAAAATTTGAAATCGTCCCGACAAGATTACTAAGATTAGCAAGAATACTGAAGACTGGAATATTATATAATTATTATTTCCATAGAGAGTTATCATTTTCTACTTCTGTGTAATGATACTGAGGAGAGTGCTAAAATGTTTAGGAAACTTGCTGTCAATTAGACGCTAGAGAAATTCACCTGATAAAACTGATGTAAATTTTTATTTTTGAAAAAAAAAAAAAATTAAACGTGATAGAAGTACCGGTTGTTATAGGAGCACCGGGAACGGTACCAGTCTTCTTTGCATTTTATCAAGAATCTCTAAATATGTAGCAGGACTACCAGAGCATATATGGCATCAATATTCAAAGCAATCGCCCAGTTCATACTTCTTCTACATCTCTTGAAACGAAGTTGAGGTTTATCCCTTATTTCCTGTTTAGGATTGTGTTTCCGGCTAGTTCTCCAAAAGACTTCTCATTTATTCTCACTCTCTGTAGTCCCTGGCATCTTAGTGGCATCATCGCCTTGTTCCGGTTCCACGGGCCATGGATATCTCAGTTTCAGTTAATTTCCCTTGATAACTCAACTTTCCAATTTTTTGTTCCCACTGCTGTGACGAGGTGTTGGACACACAACTCTTTGAGTCAAGTCAATTTTTGATCAACCAACCAACGCTTTTATCCACTGGAAAATCTACCCGAGTAAACTAAAAAAATGATTCGGTTTGAAATTCCAACAAATAACATCTGAAGAAGGCCGGGGCGTAGAACGACCTAAACGTCGTGAATATGGCAATAAAGATACGGACTTCGATCGATTTGTGCACGAATTGTACTGAGTTTAGACAAGTGACAAATTAACTGACGAAAGAATGTCGTACTTATGTCAACAATTTAAGAATTTAATGTTGTTTGTTTTTATTTTAAAGATACAATCTCTCAAAGGAGATGAGACTTCGTAAACATTGCTTTTGCATTCATCTCCAATGAACATGTAACAAGTTGTACTTGTAGCATAGAAGACTCCCTTATTTGAACTTTTGGAGTGGAGACATCATGATTTTCTCTACAGGGTTAGTACGAACTGAAACAGAAATTCCTCCCGCCGGAAGTTGTATAATTATGGTCGATTCCATTTTCGGTGATATGAACCGTCATATCAGCTCTCGCCTCCGAAATTAAATTTACGTTTGAAAAAATGTAACATTTAAACTTTTTTTTTTTAAATTTTAAAAGTGTAATCAGGCTTTGTCATTCAACTTTAATAGTCTCAATTGCAACTTCGTCTGCAAACTACATTGCTATTCACTATATGTTCTCTAAATTAAAAAAAAAGAAAGAAAATGAAAGAAAAAAAATCATTGGTTGTTAAGCACGCCTTTATAACTATAGAGCAGGTGAACTTAAAGGTTCCATTTCTACGCATATGCCAATTAGCTATCACTAACAAAAGAAACAACATATAAAAGATTTCATATGATTCGTCTGGTGGCTACGTATTTTGGCATTGGTGCCAGACATCGATGGTCGAATTAAGCGAACAAAATCAACATTCGAAACCTTAGCTATATAACTTAGGTTTCGAATGCTGATTTTAAAGGCAGGGAAAAAAACGAGTTACCTATAGATTGAAGTTTGGCTTGTCACAAAATCGGCAGGTAAAAACCTGAGATTCGAATGCTGATTTTAAAGGCAAACAGAAATACAATGAAGTCAGGTGTAGTAGGAATTTTGGCTTTTATCACAGAGTCGGTGTTCGATTTGAGGAAAAAGCTGAACTTTCAAATGCTGGTTTTAAAATCCGGCACACAACTAGAACATTTATAGTAGGAATTTTAGCTTATCACAAGGTCGGTCTTCGAACAGAGGTAAAAGCGAGTGTTTTGAATTCTGATTTTCAAGGAAGCATTATGGCCATTTCGCTTCGAATACTTGACGCTACACAATCTTCCCACCCTATTTTCGCCTATTTGATGTCTTGTCGTAGTTAATTACACTTAGTAACTAAATTTGACAGATATGCGTTTTTCCTTCTTCTGGATGTGTTCATTATTCGAGTTAAATTAATATAGACAGGATTTCGAATACTTATTTTCAGAAGTAGAGATATTGAAAGACTGGCAATGCATAATTTTCCTACGCCATTGAATAGATTCTTTGGCTCTTTGCCATCATAAGCCAAGCTTAGTACATATGCCCCTTATACTATATGTAAACTTTAAAATATAGAAGTTTTGAAAACTAGATTAGATAATCACATGTCTAATGTGTCCTTTGAGTGTCCTTTAATTTGTGGAAACTCATGAACCCCTGCTTTATGTTTCATCTCCATTCAGCTTATCCATATAAATTATGATACCATATTTTGGTAAATAGACAAAAAAAGGAGGTATGTCCAAGCTTAGAATGTTGCTGCCAGATTGGTCCGGTGGCCCTTCTATTTACCTTGAGATCCTTAATAAGATCCAAAGAAGAATCAGCAAAATTATTAGTCCTGATCTGGCAGTTCGGCTTCGGTCACTTACCCACCGTCGTAAGGTTGCCTTTCTATATATGCTGTCATGGTAATTGTTCGGGTGAGCTATTCGCTATTGGGCTCTTTTATTCCTGTCCCTCTTTTCCTTTGGTTTAATTCCCCATCCCATCCCTTGTTAGGTGGTCAGTGATGTCAGTTCTCTGTTGGATGCGGGGATCCTTTCGTTTCGGGTGTGATTTTCGTATTTGTTGTTGTGTTGGAATGAATGTGTGTTTGAGTGAGTGCATGAGATGATTGAAAGTTTTATATTATTAAAGTTCCGCATTGATTTCATCCATTGAACCGATGTTTGTGCCACATTTAGGGTTTTAGGGGGGGGAGTATTACTAACACTATTTTGTTTAGTTTCTTGTAAATAGTTCTGTTTTCATATTGTAAATACTTATTGGGGCTAGTTTTTAAATTGTTGTCACAGATAATGAATTGTATATATGCTGACTAGTTAGGACTTTCATAGAGACAATGAGGTATTATGGTGACTGTAGTAAGAAAGGTAAGTAAGAATGCGTTGTTTTGGTGTAAGGAATATTGTGGTATATTTAGGTCAATGTTTGTCTAAGTTTAATATTAAAACAGACGAAGACCGACCTTTTCCCAATTCCCCATTTTTGACCTTGTGACACATTTTCTGCATTGAAATATCGCTCTTCGCTATGGTACCCACCGTTTTTTTTTAAATTTAAGCAGTATTAGTATGACGTTGGGATGTCACAAATTTACAGGTGAGCTGGCTAGATATAGCTGCAAGTTCTATGCTAAAAGTTTTTTCTCTCGCATTTGTCGCTTGTTGAACTCCTTTCCGGTTCGGTATTTTCCCGAGCACCCCACAAAATGTGATGTGGCACAAAGCCGGATTTTAATATGGGGCTTTTCGGGCAAAAATTTTCCCGTAACCCCGCATATACGGGGTCGGGTAGCTGTCTATTTTCCCCCAGACGAGAGCCCTGTCTAAGTTCCTCTCCACTCGAAAGCAGAGAATCCGACAAGTTGAGCTTTAATATACTCTCCCGGCTTTCCAACCAACTTTAATCTCCAAAATTTTCAATCCTATATCAATCGCTATCTACTGTCTTTCTGATTACTCTTTTTCCTTCCTACTAATTAGTAATGTTCTTAATTCTTCCACGCCCCGTAACTCCTTGTGTCAATGGCTTTACTGCCTTGCATGGAGTGATACAGATTTTAACAAATTTTGTGTACTCTTAAGCTATGAACTCCCTCAGTAATAAGAGGAAAATATTATGTCAGTTTTATCCTTGAATTCGCGGTCATCATTTATTCCTAAGCTTGGTAATGAATCATATAACCACAAAACTCGCGTGCTGAAATCCAAGGGCTATATCTTGCGGCAATGTCCTTCGAAGTATTGGCAAATTTGGCGATGGCGTTCGCCTCTGTCCTTTACTTGACTGTTAAACCTAAATTATTTTAAGTATAACTGGAAGTCATTGCGTTTCTTCTTAGCTTGCTGATCAATAAAACATGGAATCTATTGCTAGGCGTTATATAGACTTCTTTTGTGGTGTATGTGTGTATGTAGGTTGGTCGGTATTGAGGAAAGAAAGAAAGCGATAGAGAGAGAGAGAGATTGTCAGAGAAAGAAACGTATGAGACGTTGATGGAAAATATCGGAATGAAATAAAATCCGTTGAGAACGATTGACAAAAAAATAAGTGGAGAATCGTACAGAAAACAAATATTTTCCCCTTATATGTCATGAGACTTTCTTGTTTGAAATCCTTTCCCGGCGTTGACGTATATATATGTTTTTTACGAAAATGTCTTTTTCAGACACGGACGAATAAACGTCTAAAGCATAACGTTCAAAAAACCAGATACAGAAGGGTTTATACGTAGATCTTGATAATTATCTATTTCTGAGCTTAAAACGAGTCTAATTCAACTCACACGTCTGCTAGAGGTGTTAGCTACCGCTGGGGTACTTCAATCTGCCTAAGTTTCTTACTATATTAAAAGCAATTAAAAAGTTCATCTGCAAATGAAACATTTTTCCCAAAATAATTGGCGGGGAAAGGGTTAATATTTTGCATAGTTTTCTTGAAGATATTTTTTGCGATTCTTACGCGCTGTGCCTTGACATTTTATCATCTGTTGATACATTAGCCAATTTATTTCAATTTTCTGGGAAAACTTCCACTTTAATTATGGTATACTCAGCTGACTTCGCTAGAACCACGTTTGTATCCTTTCAAGTCTCTTCTCCATTTGTGAAGCATTCATCTTCGTATGGGAGATTAGATATTACGTAAAACTTCAGCGCAGTTTTCTCGGTTTTTTTTAAAGAAATTTTATTATTTGCTAATATTCTCCTTAATTTCAGCAGAATGTTTTTAAACTATGCCGATGCACTTTCGGATTTCTATGTCACTATCATCATTTTTTCTTCTTTTATGTGCTGTGTCACTACACGTGGTGGGCGATTCTAGATATTCAAAACTTCTTATCTTTTGTAGCTAATTTTTGTCTTTTTAATTTTTTTCCATTCTCTTTTTTGCAATCTATTTATGCAAGCAAATTAGTAAAATTTCTCCATCTTTCACACTGTCTCTCTGGCATTTAGTATGTCCTTTGAGCGTCAGACCTTCTTTCCTCATTATTATTATTATTATTATTATTATTATTATACTATTTATTTTATTTATATTTACTCAGTTATACAGTTATTTTTATGCGTGCCTTCATGCAGTTTGTTAAATTGTTTATTTACTTCATTTGTTCATTTATTTATTATTTATATATATATATATATATATATATATATATATATATATATATATAATATATATATATATATATATATATATATATATATATATATATATATATATATATATCAGCACTCTGGGGGAGGTGTGGGTTGGTAAACAGTGACTATTAGAGCTATATAGCGAGACTCTTCACGAAAGCGAATTGAGTCACTGGCAATGTTTCTAAAAATAAATATGCTAAAAATCCACCTTCACCGACGGCATAGTGGTTAGAAGCTCCGACTGACACCGATTCAGTCGGGTTTCGATCCTAGCTAGAGGCAACCGAATGTCTAGCCACACTGATGAGCTGGAAACAGCGAAACAGTCTGTCTATGGATGACGTTATATATATAAGGTATATGTTTTCTAATCATTCCAACCCAACCAAGTCGGGAAGCCTTCTTTCCTCATTATTATTATATTTGCTCAGGTATTTTTATGCCTGCCTTCATACAGTTTGTTAAATAGTCTATTTACTTCATTTGTTCATTTATTTATTATTTCATATTTACTCATTTGTTCATTTAATTATTTCATTTCATATATATATATATATATATATATATATATATATATATATATATATATATTTTTTTTTTTTTTTTAAGCATTCTAACAGGCAAGGGGTTACAGAGAGTTAGAACGAGAGCAACGAGGAGTGATAGAGGAAAGGATGAAGAGAAGGTTAGGGGATAGATCAGGGCATAGAGCGATTGACATTACATTTGAATAGTTGGAGATTATAGCTATCAAGAAAACAACATATATATTTCGCAGTTGGTTATCTTTTATGTTTAATTTAAAATTTTTGCTATGTTTAATGTATATTTCATAATCTGCTTTGTATGTATAGCTGGTCACTCGTATTCAGGGATACCCGTTTACTAGGGCGGCTAGTCAATCTCTATTAAAGACACTTGATCAGGCACAAGATCTATGCTGAAGAGATCTTAGTTACAGTTTTTGGGAAAGGGCGTGTTATCTAGTGTGATCATCAATTTGAACAAGGCCAGCATACTCATACCCTCGGCCACTTGTGACGTCGTACCTGCACAGCTGACGGCCCCTAATTATACTCACAAAGCTTAGGTCAACCCGTGCTATGGTTTTCAGGCACTTTCCAAAGGTGCCACACGCTGGGATGGCATCATCTGCTTCCTGACAAAACGACCATGGGGAGACTCGAAGCCGGGTCTCATGGTCAGAATTCGAACGTTCTTTGCTGTGTATATATTACGCACAGAGTGATTTTACTTGGCAATGTGTTACAAGGGAATCGTTTATAGTCACAGATTTTTATATAACTCTGTAAAAATATGCATTACTGTCTGCATTCTGAAATAAATTCTGATTGTTTATTTAGTAATTTTTGTTGTTCTTGGAAGGCGATTTATCTATCTATCTATCTATCTATCTATATATATATATATATATATATATATATATATATATATATATAGTTTAAGAAAAACTAGGTAATCTGTATGGGTAAACCTGAGGAGGATAAAATCCAGAGAGCTCAATGTAAATCCAGAGCAAATAATTTAAATAAAAACAGACCACTTTAAAGTTTCATGTAATAAATTATTTCACCACAGCCCTTTTAAAGGACTGCGGATCATCAGACTTTTACTTTATATATATATATATATATATATATATATATATATATATATATATATATATATATATATAGGACTCTCCCATCGTTTTCGGTGTATGAGGGTCAAGCATCTCAATTCTTAGGAGCAACTGTCGGACCACCCGTTCAAATCATTTGATTATATTGGTGAAGACTTGTGCAGAACCAACCACACATTTTGGAAGAGCCTAATATAGAGAACTGGTGCACAGGGTCCACAAACAACCCTCCTCATATTATGAATTCAGAGTTGCATAAAAAAAAGAAAAAAGACTCAAAAATATTAAATACGAACATGGCCACAATGTGCTGACCCTGCCCAGAAAATCTTTATAACATCTTTATAACTCTAGATACATACACCCAACCCATACATTCAGTTAAAAAATTAACAAAAACAAAAAACAAAAAAACTTTGATAATGGCTAAAAGTATAGCCGAAACCGCTCGGAATTACTGAACATCTGGATAGTTTCTTCACACTCGGTGTTCAAAAAAGAAAACAATTGTTTGAATTCAAGAAAAATTAAATAAAAAGCTTAATCGCAGTACCTTTTCTGTCATTTTTAAGGAAAAGTATATATATATATATATATATATATATATACACTTTTTATGGATATAGATATCTAGACTCGTTTCGAAAAACCCTCGAATTTTTGATTTGCTAATAATCAAATCAATCTCGAGGGAAAAAAAGGTTTTAAAAAAAGAAAGAGCTACAAACATGAACTTCTTCCGACAAAAAAATCGCACAGATGCAGGTCTGAAGCCCAAAGAAAAAACCCCGATACGAGTAAACAACTAACAAAAGCGCTCAATACAACGGTAGAGCAGACCTACTTACTTTCCCTGACGATCCGTTTAGGTGAAACCTAGGTAGGTTTGTCTGGCTCACTAGGTGTATCTATATCTATATCTATCTATCTATCTATCTATCTATCTATCTATATATATATATATATATATATATATATATATATGTGTGTGTGTGTGTGTGTGTGTGTGTGTGTGTGTGTGTGTGTGCAATTTAATGCAGTACCAAAGACAGAACATGTGAGCGACGACGAAGTTTTAGAGAAAAAGGAAACAAAAAGAACGCTTATCATTAACATCAGGAAGCGACAGTTGAAATATGTAAGACATATTATGTGCAAACAGGGCTTAGAAAATTCGATGCCCACAGGACAGTTTCAAGAAGAGAGGGAGAGATAGAAACAATGCATAACCTACCTAACAAGATTAAATGAATTACGGAAAAAAAATGTTTAGGAGAAATGAGAAAGAGACAACATTTATTAAGAGCTACAAATGGCAGGAAATTGTAAAGAGCCATGATCGCCTACGTCCTGAATGATCAGCACATAAAGAAGTAGATCCAACTGCAATCAAGAAGAAAAAATATATAGGTCCTAGGAAACCAAGAAGATACATATCCTTAAAGGACGGGATTTGTTTTAGTCTGTGCCATAAAATGTAAAATAAAGAAAGAACTAGAATACAGCCATATATCAAAACAAAAAATGACTGAATAGCATTGTGTAGTTTTTGGTCATACATTTTTTTTGTAAAGACAACCCTGCAAACATAACGTAACCTTTGTATAAAGACATATTAAGTGCACTGTCCGGGCAAGGTATTTGGCGAGGCATCTTTCAATTCTGACTAATAAAGATAATCAAGGTGAACACTTGGTTTACGCCTTTTTTTCGTAAAAGCGAAAATCTTCTTCGTATTTCCTTCGGTTTGCGAAATGAACAGTTTGACGGTTTTCTGTAAAAGTGCAATGGCGTAAAGGGAACACTCGTAAATAAAAGATATTTGTGTTCAGTGAAATTAATTTGTTCTAATACAGAGCCACAACGGTTGCTCTTGCGGGTCAAATTTGCTAACCCCCATTCCACCGTAGGCCCCGTAAAACAAAGCTGTACAGTTGGTGTCCGATTGAAGTCTAATAACAAATAGTATTAAATAATCCAAACTAATAGAATATTTTTATAAATAGGTGTTAGAAGATTGTATGAATTTTACTCGACTGTGAATGCTGTGGAGGAAAAAGGATAAAAACTTAAATGCAATCT
>CAHIKZ030001064.1:620000-665000 GCA_903632075.3 Acanthosepion pharaonis | reverse complement strand
AATACCGTTTATTATAAACAGAGCATTTACTTAAATAATTTCTCTCTTTCTCTCTATCTATATATATATATATATTTCCCGGGTATAATGTACATTATATTTTATATTATTTTTTTTTATTTTTTTATTATCAATTCTTCTTTCATAGACAAGGCACTGCGTTCTTATTAAATTTTTCTCTCATTCGTAAAACTGTTTTCTTTTTCGGACCTCAAGTGTGTAAAGATTATTTGGACAGATTTTACAGACTCTACGTCTAAAAAAGAAAATACTTGTACAAATGGCAGAAAGTTTTTTGTTTTTAAAACAGTGAAATTAATTATCAACTGGCCAAGATCGATAAGTCCCACTAACGAAAAATATGCCTCCAGACAGAAAATCGAACCCCCTTTTTTTTTTTTATAGACGAAGCGTGCTGTTACTAATTTAGTCACTGAAGACCATCTTTACATGTCAAAGCTGAAATTAGTTAAGCAATGCACATGTTTCGCTGGGACATTTTCGAATCTGTACCTGCCAGCTTTATTTTCATACCCCGAAACGCAAACACAGTAATTAGTAAATTGAAGTTTTTGATCCAAAATTGTTTATCACACACACTCACACACACAGACACCCAAACGTTAAACTTACTCGAGTAGATTGGCTTTAGAGTTATGGATGTCGACAGTCTATGAGATAGAAAACTCTTATAAAAAAAAAAAAAGCTCGAAGCATGTTGTTGCTTGGGTCCGCAGAAAACATTTGCACCAAACATTTGTAAACAGCGTTTGCAAAATGTGCGGATGGCCCTGCATAAGGGTTCACCACTTTAATAAAATTCCCTTGTAGGTAGGTTACCAGTATATAGTCTTTTCTGTCCGCTCTTACTTAAGCTAATGCACGTAGGACATCAAGAACATCACAAGCTGTTGGGCCCTCATAGGTCAAAAAACAATGGGCGAGTTCTTTATATATATATATGTTGAAACTTGACTAATGCATGGAATAATAATGCAACACAAAATGTACTTAGAACAAAATGTATTGAAACAAGAAAGTGTACACAATATTTACATATAGTCTTTTGTATATTCCTGGGAAGACTGTTCTTGGAGCACGTGTTGACTTAGTCGCAGTCTGTGGATTGAATCTCTTGATTCCTCTTTAATGTCCTGTCTTGTTTGCGTATTACTTTCTACTTTTCTGCAGAATGAGTTTAACGGTTTATCCCACAATTCGAATGTTTCAATAAAATCTGTACCCATCAATTTTTCTCCAATTAGTGTGCGTCGGCATGTCTCTAATCGCAATGGACCTTTCCGGATTTTTGTTGATTATGTGACCTAAATACTTAATTTCCTCCAAACCAAATTCGCACTTTGACTCTTTGACTTTAAATCCAAAGTCCTGAATCTTTTTAAATACTTGATTTAGATGCTCTCGATGTTCGTCGACGGTTTCGCTCCTTACTATGATGTCGTCTAACTAAGCGCACGCAAAGTCTAAATCATTCAACAAGATATATATATATATATATATATATATATATATATATATATATATATATATATATATATTGTCAAAAGATTGCTATGTATATCATTGGATAAGAATGTTCCATATCTGAAATAGAACATTTATAGATAAAAACAGTGTGGGCATAGGAATCAACACTGGATGGTTTCTGTCGTTTTTATGCCTCATTACGATCTTCACATCAAATGCCATTCTATTAGCGTGCTTTGTATATAGGTCATCTGGTGGATTACGAAAAGTGGTGGAAGTTGTTTTGTTTAGGGCTAAGGAAGCACGGCGGAGTAATGGATCGGTATGAGTAATTGGAAAGCCGAGTTCGAATTCCAGTCCGATCCATTATATTCACTTGCATACCCTTGGGATAGGTATGAATCCACTCCCACCCCCAGCTGCCGACAAATAACAGGGTTCTATAACCACTCATGTGTTCTATAGCCTTGGTTGGCAACCGGTCTAGGTGAAGGAAACTTTGAATTCTAAACCTGCATGGAGAAATCCGGGCTCCGTCAGACTATCTTGCTCGAGAAAGACCACTTCTACTGAGGCTGCAATGCATGTTGTGCCCCTACGACTCTGATGGATCACGTGATTCGCGATCGCGCGCGAATGCTGAGGGTTAATCTATTGTTGTGAGCTTTAGTATACTTATTTATCTGTTGCTACATTTATTTATCTTAATTTTTTGTAAAATCTTTCTATTGGCTATTTTTCTTCAGTTTTCAGTTTTGTTACCTGGAATAAAGTTTTCTGTTTTTTTTTTTATTAAGTCATGGTCATAAAGACTAAAGAAGATGCCACACGAAATTTTTTATCTGGACTTACACTTACAAAAAATATGCGGTCGTATGAAAAAATATGGACACTAAACATCTGCAATTAATCTATTTAGTTGTCTGTCTTCGAAGCCGAGTTTGAACACTTTAACTATAAATAACAACTGATTCATATAATAGTAACAGTAGTTCGTAGTCAATCAAAACAACAAAATCCCACTAAACACTTACCAAACCTTTCCTTCTATGGAAGACCAGTTGGTGTTGTCCTTTCCCTCCACTAGAGTGTTGTGTGCATGGCTTTATATAAAATATCGCTCTTTTATCATCATTAATTATGTGTTCACGAGAATGCATAATAAATCAGATGCCCACGCTTGCTTTACGGTTGGTTTTTGTTCAGTCATAAGGAGCCCATTTTCCAAATTTGGACACCTCTGTCATATTTCGTTGCAGATAATGTTAAACAGCCGAACAGCTAAGACTCAGCTTCTGAATAAATTCTCCAAATATATCGACTCCATATATATATATATATATATATATATATATATATATATATTGAATAAAAGACAGACCACGTTAAGATTCCATGTAATAAGCTTGAAGTAATTTACTTGAAGTAAAGTCTGATGATCCAGAACCCTGTTAAAGGGGTTATGGTGAAATAGCTTATTACATGGAATCTTAACGTGGTCTGTTTTTATTCAAACATATATGCTCTGAATCTTACATTGAGCTCTCTGGATATCATCCTCCTCAGTTCTACCCATACGGATTACCTAAGTTTGCATAAACTATATATATATATATATATATATATATATATATATATATATATATATATATATATATTTATTATTCACTAGTGTTTACCCAATAAATGCCAAATAGCCACCCAAGGTAGAGGGTTACTGTGTTGAGTTAAAATAAGAAAGGACAAGATATTCTTGGAGGTTATGCAGGAAAGCCAACAGCTAATTCTAGGCTAGAAGAGGCGAAGATTTAATAAGTGAATAAACAGGAAACAAATGATAAACCTCTGATCAAAAGACTCGGGAGGAGTACGAAGCCAATATACACCTAATGGAAAAAGAATAAAACATTTTGAGAACAAAAATTTCAGAGTTCAAATAGACATCAGATTAACTGTCTTTAAAGAATCAGAAACCCAATCCTAAATTCATTGTACCAAGAGACTTTCTCCTTCACATATTATTATTTTTTATTTATTATTTATATAATGTTCACCCAATACAAGGCCCAGAGACATTAGAAATATAAGGTTGGGGTAGATTTTAGAAGGGACCGGAAATACAATCCAAAACTGAGAGCAAGAGACAAATCTCCACTTCTGTTCAAAAACCCGGTAGGATTATGAAAAAGGACGATAGTTAAGCCTATGTGAGTGTTCCCCAGATTATGCGTAATTTTTCCGGTAGTGTTCACATTTATATCAAGAAATGTAACTTTCCCTCTACTGAAAATTTTTACCGTATTTGCCGGCATTTAAAGCGCACATTTTTTTTTTTTACTAATAATCTTTTAAAATACCCCTCCACCTTATATGCCATATGTAGGTTTAAAATTCGCGGTAGTCGGCCGAAATTAGCTACCCAGCAACACCTATTAGCTTAAATATGAAGGAACAATGGAACACGTGGATGGCAATACCTGATGTCGACCTTACGGCTATAGACCCAGCATTACACAAGTCTGCGAATGGGTGAAGCAAGCTTGGGATAATATTAGACCAGACATTGTGAAATCTTTTAAAAAGCGAGGCATTAGAAATGCTCTTTATGGAACGGACGATGACGCGTTATTTAACGACAATGATAGTAGTACTGAAAATAAGTATCACAGTGTTGATAACGAAGACGATGTATTTTATGGATTTCAAGATGAATATAATTTTAATGGTAATTGTACTGTTTTGTTCAATTGTAATAATTGTTTGATTTTTATTTTGTTTTCTTACCTTTGGATAGAATAAAGTTTTTATAGGCTCATGTTCTTTTTTTTTATTATTTTTCGTTTAATTGTAATCATAGCTTGTTTGACTAAAATAGTACTTAAAAAAAGTTATTGTTTATGAGTAGCTGTCTAATGTTAATATGATACTGATGCTGCTTACTAATGTGTTGACATTAATAAGCATGTATTTCTGTGGGTATATCTGATGTCAGTTTATATATGTGTGTGCTTATGTATGTCTGTGTGTTTCTGTACGTATGTCTGTGGGTATGTCTCTGTGCGCGTATATGTGCGTGTGTATGTGTGTGTGTTTCTATTTAGGTGTAAATCGACAATGGCTGATACTTAATAGACGTAATTTACGGTCGGTTTTCAAGAAAAATAAATGAAAAATACTATCGTAAAGTTCGCAAAGCGGTTATCAACACAGAAAATAAAAGCAGCGATCCCATTTCAAATCATTGCTTCGTCTGTTCTGTTTAATTTGGCAAAAAAAAAATGTTCTTGAAAATGGCTTGAACCCATCTCGTCCTTTCCTCAGTTACGTTTTAAATAATAGAGTCGACGGGTGATTTTTAACTTTAGGTGGCAACGAGTCTTTGAAATGAATACACTGAATTTAAAACAGTGGAGAAGGCAACAGTAAACCTCTCCGCTATCACCTCGTAGAAATTACTGATATCAAAGATAGGAAGCTGTGGAAAGCCATGATCACTTTGCTGTTGATCCTTCAGAGACTTTTCCGCCGCCGTAATACAGCTTTCCCGAGCCTTTTCTATAAATACTTTCATGACAATTGTTCTGATATACCTAGACGTTTAAACGAAGTACTAGATTGGCAGTAAATTCTCATCATTTTACTGTGGAAATGGCGAGATGCAACCGTAAGTTCTATGTTAACAGTTTCTTCTATCGCACTTCTTGTTTCTGAAAGTCTCTTTCGACTTCTTGCTTCCCATATAACTTTGATCATTAAACATTTAAATGAAATATCAATCATTATCTTGTTTTCTTAATTCTTATTCTTTTATTGTTCGCTCTTCTTAATAGTATTATTCATCATATTCTATAACAATCAATAATCGTCTTAGTGGCTTTATTACCTTGTTTGGTGTGAAATGATTTAAAAAAGGTATATTTTTTAAAGTTATGGTAAACGTGTCAGTTTGGCTATTAGTCTCGTATTGGATTCTCAACAAAATGTATCCTTGTGCCAGATCTGTTTTCTCTTAAAAAAACAAAACAAAATACAAGGAAATTGATGAAATGAAAGATGTTCCCTAAGTCTAGCTTTCTGTTCCTAGATTTCTATTCGATTAGTATAATTTTCTTGGGATCGCTTTCACTATTTTGACTGCTTGCTAAAGTGTCTAGTGTAATAAAAAAAAACAAAAAAAAATACTTATCTGAAGACTAAATAAATAATAATAGATTTAGATTATCGGGCGAGTAAGAATTTTAGTCTTTAACAGATCCAAGGAGTGAGCGAAAGGATAAAAAGATGGTGGTCCGAGCAGAACGGGTCTTTTGAAAAAAAAAAACAAAAAAAAACGTGTTTCAAGGAAACCCTGTGAATTCTAGTGTGACGAGAAAGTTAGTTAGCCATTTTCCTATCACCACAGAAGCTCAATCAATTGTTTAATTAATCAAGTTATATTTCAAAGCGGTAGCTTCATCACACACACACATACACGCACACACATACACACGTAAATATACTGCGAATATTATTCAAAATATATAGATATATAAATAAATATGTGTTATGTAAACAGGTATATTTAGTCCATTGTTGGATGTTTTAATCCTATTTATTTTTTATATCTATAAGCATTCTTGTCAGGCAGAATATTTTCTTTAATATGAATTTAAGTCGGTAGATTTTAATTCCATTCTTTAATTGCAGCAACAGAAAACAAACAAAAAACAAACAATAAAAACAATAAACGAAACAGGGAGGGCTACTCAAGCATATCTGCTCACTATATAACTTTATTTAGCTTCATGTGAGAACGATTATCCTCATCTTTGTTATTGTTATAATAACAAAAAAGACGAGGACAATAGTCTCCTGTACGTAGTGTAAACAATGCTAAAAAATAATCCCAAATATTAAGACAGAGATTTTTTTTTTTTATCTCCGTCTGGCACAAGGCTGAGTATACGAGTCACGATATTTGCTCGGTCAACAGCGACGCGCCAAATATAATTTTTTACAGAGAATATGAAGGAGAACTCTTGAAATATTTATGTTTTTCTTTAAATTCAACGTTTGTTCGTGAATTTTAGTATCGAAACGGAAATCTTATAGAAAGCCTGACTGAATTTGTTTAATCCAATAGAAAATCCGGTATTATTTATAAAAAAATAAAATGTTTGAATTTAGTTTATATTTATAATAAACAACCCCCCATATATATATATATATATATATATATATATATATATATATATATATATATATATATATATATATGTATGTATATATATATATATATATATATGTCCAGGTACAATGAGAACGAATAGAAACAATTCCAACGTCCGTAACTTTTAATTTAATTAATTTTAAATTAAAAGTTACGGACGTTGGAATTGTATAGAGGAGTGCAATATTGTTTCTTTTTAGGATATTACACCGAAAACATGTAAAAAAAAATCGTATATAACTGCAGTCGTGTTTCACTGCATAAATTGAAATACGACTTTGATTGTGTAGAGATTATTACATGTTTTCGGTGTAATATACTAAAATATACAGACACACGCACACACACAAACAAAGACTCACACACACAAATATATATATATATATATATATAGTAGGAAAATTTGTGACTAAGTGGAACTGTTTTATTGTGTGATGAGATTCATCGGACTAAAGTGATGTTTACGCTGATGTGGTTACACATGCATATGAAGGATAGGCGAATGTGAGATTTACAATTTAAAGAAAAAGATTTGTTTTTTTAAATTTAAACAATATTTTTTAAAAATTTAAACGCAACTTTTTTAAAAATGTAAATGATTTTTTCCTCTTTGACATAGATTTACTTAAAATTGTTCTTCCTATATAAAACTATATATAACTTTCTATGTATAAACGTATATATATATATATATATATATATATATATATATATATATATATATATGTGGGAAAGCTGTATATAAATATAAAACGAAAGGTATATATTTATACCTAGACATCCCTTGTCCAATTGAAGTAGAATATTCTGTAACCATTGGAAACGTGATTTTAGCTGTGTCTTTAAAACACAGTAATTTTTTAAAAGTTACTCCAAAATTCGCTTGAGGATGAAATGGAACTAATGTCTTTAATTTAATTTCAAAATTAAATTCGGGGCTTTTAGCTTCTATTTTTGAAACATGGTTAGAACTGTGTAGCGGAAAAAACATATTTTAAATCAATTAATTTATATATATATATATATATATATATATATATATATATGTAATTATATTAATAAAGACGAAAGGAAAACTTTCTTTTACCAAAAGGTTTCTCCCCCTAAGGGACCTTATCTTGGTAAATGTAAGGAATTTATTTTGCAACATATAAACACATGTAATGTAGAGGAAAATATTGTTATCGTAAAATTCGCGTTACTTCTGTTTAGTAATGCATGTTAAAAATATGTATTTTGTAGTTTGCAATTCCTGTTAGAATAAATTGTCATTTTTTTCCCTTTTTGTCTCAGTTACAAAATAAAAAATTCTGCGTATAGACAGGAATAAGATATTTAGTTCAAATATATATATATATATATATATATATATATATATATATATATATATATATATATGTGTGTGTGTGTGTGTGTGTGTGAGTAGCGTTCCGAATATTGGCCATAAACTACATCCGAGTCCTGGGTATGAGGCTAAATTACACCCGGCAGGAAAGCCTCTGATTAGGAGGTTTTGAGGAGCGTGGAACGGCCTCTTAATTGCAGGTGTTCCAAGGTCCACCCTAACCCAGCATGGTAGCATCTGTTAGGGTCCTAGCTATGATCAAAGAATTAACCCCCAAATTAGGGTCAAAACACTAGGAATGTGTAAAATTAGGTTTTAATACCAGCAATACATTTTTTAACTGCAACTAATTTTTAAAAAAAAATATTACCAGCAATACATTTTTTACCTGCAACTAATTTTAAAAAAAAATATTACCAGCAATACATTTTTGAAGAAGAAAAAAATTACCAGCCATACATTGTTACCAGCAGTACATTTTTAGAAAGAAAAATATTACCAGCAATATATTAAAAAAAACAAACAAAAATTCATTTAAAAAATACCAGCAATAAAAATCTTGTCAGCATTAAATAACCCATTGATTTTGATATGATGTAAGCAAAACAAACCAAATCAAATCAAATTAAACGATCTATCTATCTATCTATCTATCTATAATATATATATATATATATATATATATATATATATATATATATATATATATATATATAAATGTACTTGTGTAGGTGTGCCGTCCATCTGTTTTACAACCTCGGCGAATCATAAACAATTTGAAGTGGTAGTAACTACTGTAGTTACACGCGATTAAAAATTAAAAAATAACCCATTTAAAGTTATATTTAAATATCGAACAGCATGTAAAGTTTAGAAAAAAACATTTCTTTATTAAAGGTTTAACATTAATTTCGCTTTTCTTCACAATTGCAATTGGTATCGTCTATTTAAACCGTAATTAAAACATATGCGGGGCACGGTATGTTGTTCATATGTTTCTTTTTTCTTTTTCTAGAACGCGCACTTTGATGTATTCGAAATGATACATAATTTGTGTTCCCTAATGTCTTTAAATTTTGACTTTATGTGAAGGGGTCATAAAGAATGGTGTTTCTAAAATAAAATAAAAATTGGCCACAAAATAAATGTAAACAAACTACGGAGATCGGTTGCGTATGCGAAGAAAGATTATGACGAATTAAGGTGTCGATTAAAGAAAAAATATATTTATTATTTCTACAAATTCTATAACCTTTACGTACATATGACGCTGAAGGTAAAAGGCCGAAGCGCGGCTTCTAGGCTAGTAAATAAATATATAAAAAAACATTTTGTTTTAATCGTTTCACTCCAAACAAGGTAATAAAGAATAGGAATTAAATAGACAGATGTTAAAGATTGCAATTGCAATTAAATTTTTGATGATCAAAATTTAACTGAGAAATGAGGCCCACAAGCGAGAGAAGACACTTTTAGCATACAAATTACATTTACAACTAGCCACTTAAACTGAAAAATGATGAGTTCTAGATGGATATCTAGTACTGTTTTCAAATTCAAGAAATCTAGGTACCATAAAATTTCTTTTATGGTACCTAGACCTTGAAATTATTTATAGAAAAGACACAGGGAAGCTAGATTATGACGTAATATTGAATAATGTATTTACCAAACCTTGCTGAATAAGAAAAACAAAATCTACCGACTAAACAGAAAATATTGTTTTCACACATTTTCAAATATATAGTATGTCATATTTTATTATGGAAGTCAATGCTTTTGAATAATTTTAACATTAACCAACCAGTGTTGCTAGACATTTAATTAAACGTGTCAATATACACGTTGCAATGGATAAGTTGTTGTCTAAATTACGCAAAAATGATAATAACACCGACATTCTAATTTTAAAAGATATATTTACCAAAATACTAAAGCGTAAAATATCTTGAAATATTAAAGCATAAATTTATTCAATAAAATTGCCATTGGCTTCAACCACGGCTCCCAAACCACTACGGTATCTCCTGCAACTCTTCTGGACGGTCTCCCTGTTTAAGTTTGCGAATACTGCCATAATCCTTGCTATCAGTTCATCTTTGATATTACAAGGAGTTTTGTTGGTCTTTTGCTCAACTGCGCTCCACACAGTTTGTTGCAGTCTGTGGAGTTAGGTGGCTAGATGTAAGGGATAATGGGGTCGCAGAAATTGTCTGAGAGTCTTGACTGTGTTTTCCTGCTTGTGTGGCATAGTGCAGAATCCTGGTGCCAGACCTAGGGTATTTCAGCAGCCACCCTCTTGATCCAGGATAGCATTACATCCTCAAGTCACTTGATGTAGGCCTTCGTATTAAGTCTGAGTTCCTGTGGGAAGATGAATGGAGACATAAGGTCACTATCACTAGTGACCTCTCCAAACACGTTCTTAATCACCATTACTCATCGAGATCTTTCCGAATCCTTAGCACTCTTGATAGCCAAACACTCTGAAATGTTCGTATTGGAGCTTTTGGCGCGAATGCTAAGCAGTACAGCATGCCGTTTCTAAATCTATGGAAGATTGAATTTCATCATGGTGCTCTTTTTCTCAGATGATGTCCAAATGACACTACCATACTGTACAGTCGAGAAAATTAAAAACAAACAAGGCGGATGGGAAAAATTAAAAATATTAAGTGGCGACAATTTACTCATCGCACCCTGTAAACATACCAAATGAAATTTAGTTCATAATGTTTTCCTTTGTGATATTTACAATAGCAAATTTAGAGGTGTTAGATTTCATTATGCAACGCAAGGTTTGCTTGTCATTTTGTAAATAGTTTTATCTAATAATATAGACACTTGTATTTATTTTTTTTAATTTCATATATATTAATACTTGCCATGGGTCATGAGAAGGATATGGCTTCAAAATGAAAAGAAATATATTGTAATGATATGAATTACTGCCAACAGAACGTTGGAATTTCCGAAAACTTTGGACAGCGATTGTAAAACAAAAAAGAAATTGAAAACATGAACAAGCTAGAAACAAGACGATATAACTGGCTTTAAGAATGACACAAATATAAATGTGAAAGAATGGAATGGATAATAAAAAAGAAAAGCTGATTGACTCGCATGAAAATAGATGCAGAATCTAGTGTTGCGAATGTAAACAGAGAGAAAAGATCCAGAATAGCTATAGTATGAATATTGGCTAAAACGTAGACGCAGTCAAACTATATCCTTTAAGTAAATATCTGTTGTAGCATACCTACGGACAATAATGGGTATGTCCCCATTCACACAAATACAGTAGTAAATACTGTATGTTGGTCAGCAAATGGAGATTCATAGTGGAATTGACTCACTTCTAGCAGTTGACTACTACTTCTCCATGCCGCTAGCGAATCTTATATGTGTTGTTCTTGTCGTAAGTATTATCGTTCATTACCAACCTTCGTTTGATTATTCTATTCAGTAACCTTCCCTAGGTTTCAATAATGTCACAACTAGAAAAAAAAAAAGAAATAAATGAACTGGTTTCTCTACAGTATTAGTGATGTATGTAGAGCTACATTGGATGATCCAATGGAAATTGTCCACTAGCATAATTCAGAAAACAAACTGATGATGAAGTAATGTTTTGGATTCGTATTGTATGTAGTAGAATCATTGGTCTTTTCAATGTTGGCCCTGTCAATATAAATGCACACAAATATTCTAAGTTCTTAGACAAACATTTTTTTGAGTGGTACACGTTCTACTTCTTCTTCTGTGTCCTATGTTCATTCAGGAGTTTGGTGATCATGACTCCCCACAACTTCCTGTTCTTTGTAGCTCTCAGTAAATTTTTTCTTTTCGCCGTCTCTCCCAAACTCTAATTTGCTTTCCATTTACTCAAGCTCGCCAGGTAGTTTATGCATTGTTTTCTGTCTCTCTCTTGACTTCGATGTGTTCCGTGAGTATCAAAATTTCCAAGCCTTCTTTCCTCATTATGCGTGCTATAAGTTTGAAATCTCTTCCTGGTGTTAAGTATGTCTCCTTCTTATTTTCACTGCCCCCAGAACTTTATCGTTGTTCACATGTTCGGTCCATGGCATTCTCAGCATATTTCTGTAGAACCATATTTACTTTATCTGTGAGAAGATTGTCCATCATTCACTGCCACAGAGGATAACTGATATTGCATAACAGTTCAGTACGGTTTTCTTTTTTTCTACGGAAATTTTTCTGTTTCTTAATACTTTGCTTAGCTTTTGAAAGGTATCTTCCACTATCCAAAATGGGGGTTTGAATTTCATTTTCATACTTTCCGTCCGCTTTTAAAACGCTTCCGAGATATTTAGATTGTTGTACTTGTTTGATTTTGGTATTTCCAATTTGGAATTAGTATATTAGTCTTTTTAGGTTACGAACAAGAAATCTTTAACTAAAGTGAATATTCATGAACGGCAAAGCTCTTTCGAATATTGCAAAGACGCTCCCCCATTTGTTAAATAAATCAAAATAAACCACGGCCTTTCCTGATGTTAATCTAATACAAAACATATGGTCCATTAAGAAAATCGATGTATATGAGAACAGAAAACATTATTCAAGTAAATATTTCTAAGGAACAATCAAATCTTCCGCTTGTAATCTTAAAATGGAAACAGCAAAAAATTTAAAAAAACAAGACAGACGACAACAGACAGATGAAAATTATAAATGTCAAGAAATGCTAATAACTTTTAATATAATAAAATAATTTATTCAGCTATATGATTTGGTTTGGTTTGATTTTTTTTTGTTTTGTTCAACATCTCTATAGGTTATTTAATGCTGAAATCCAAATATTTCGTAAGAAATTTTTATTTTATTTTTATATATATATATGTTTGGAGATAATAATGTTTTATTGATACAAGTATTGCTAATTAACAAACAGCTGGGGAGTGAGATGTTAATTCATAAGTTTCCAAAGGGTATTTTCGCATAATAAAACGAACCCAGCTTGAATTAGAACTCGGCTCTCTAATTTCAAACCATTTCCCATTACACCACCAAGCTTACATCACCTGGTGTTCCCAAGCGGCCACTCAGCCATATGGGAAATTGTGTTAATATAGAGTTGCAAGGATTATATAGTTTGGAATTATTTTTGTAAATATAAATTTTATGTCATATTTACTTTGCTTGCGTAATAATACCCAACACCCCAAGATTTAATTATTAATAACATTTTCTTTTTATAGATGGATATATTAAACTGAAACTCAACGCATATTTTTCCCATATAAATATAATTTTATTTGGAAAATTTTATCGACATTGGTTGTTTAATAGAAATTTTATAGCAAAAATATTGATTACGTATCAATAGAAGACGCAGTACACATCGGCTTGTTAATATCTTACAAAATATGCCGCGCTTCGTGCAGCTAGAGGAAATTATCGTAGGTTTATGTTGAAGTAAAATATCATCTTAGAGTAGAAATCAAATCAGTTGCCGGGCTGATAAATTACACATAAGAAAAAACAGGATGATTTAGAGACACATTAGTGCCTAGTTCATGAAAGGATAAGAGAAATTACGCTCAATTGGCACACATTTACAAACACACGCATATATATATATATATATATATATTATATATATATTGATATATATATACATACAAATACACACACACAATTACAAACATACAAAAACACACACGTACACACACATATATATACGCGTACATGTATATATATAGATATATTAAATACACATATTTAAATATCTCCCACCACGATATATATATATATATATATATATATATATATATATATATATATATATATATATATGCAAAAGTAGGTATACAGCAAGTATTATACCAGTATTTGAATTTATTTAATTCTTTAAAATCAATTCTAATATTTTTATTTTCAGCATTTTTATTTAAATAAGTATATTACAATTTTAATTTTTTAAATAAATAATAATAATGATGTTTTGCAGATAAAGTCTTGTGTATGAATGACGGGGCAGTCATTAGATGCATGGATATATTTATTATTGATATGTTCATTATTGATATAATTGTATAATCAATATAATACTTTTGTGCACACGTTTTGCCTTTCCTTGTTGTATACTCACTCTTGCATTCCCCTTGTATGTAAAAGAAATTACTCACATACCTAATGAGAAAATCCCACCTATCATACATATGCGCAGGTGTGTGTGTGTGTGTGTGTGTGTATTTATGCTGTAGACATGATTCTAAGTTCTTCGTTTTGAATCAAGTCAAAATAAAATCTAAATCTTCACAACTGTTTTGTTCCTTGAAAGAAAATAAACGTCGATGACAGTATGTAATTAAATGAAATTAGTTAATTACCTTACGTGTAATGGCATAAACAAATCACTAATTGCTTTCAGATTAAAACGCGTAATTCAACAGAGTTTTCAATATCTTCTTTGACCTCGGAATTCTCAAAAAAAAAAAAAAAATTAAATAAATAAAAAAATACACTATCTTTTAGAAAAAAAAAAACAAAAAACTATTCCCTACCATATAACTATTTTATCGATTTTCCAAAAATTATATAATTAACAAAACACTATTGGGAAAATCCGATATAAAATTATTTTTCCCTTATAGAAAAAATGAGTTTACTTACGTACAAAAACAAATTTAGAAAATCAAATGGAATATTTCAATGCCAAAATATGGGAAATTTAATATTCTACGAAGTTTCAAAGAATTAATAGTGTTTAATGGAACACTCAGTACTTATTCACTGATGGTTGAATGAAACTCGAATGTTAATGAAAAATGTGATTGTAATTTCTAAATATCAAAGGTCAATGAATTTTAATTCAGGTACAACTCTTACTCTTTTATTATATAATAGTATACAATTTTTAAAATGGCTTTCAGAAAATCGTTCAGTACTTAGTTCGAGATTCACTTTCTTCCAGAAGCTAATTAATTTGTGCCTGAAGAAAGCCAGCTTTGTAAATACAGAACATATCTCATTAATATAATAATAATAATAATAATAATAATAATAATAATAAACTGTTCAAGTATAAAGACCTGGAAATCGAAATAGAAAGTAAACAAGAATAGTACCAGTCATAGTAGGTGCGCCTGGAATGATAAAAAAGGAACGCAACAACACATTGAAAAAAATGCCTGGAAATCCCGGCTTAAGAGAAATACAAAAAATTGTCTTGATAATTACAGCCCACACACTAAGAAGAATTTTGTCCATGTAACGCTAGTGATGTTATGGGAGTTAAAAAAAAAAAACAAACAAAAAAAAAAAACAAATCATGAAATGTAGCCATAACAACACATCAGTAGCCATCTTAGGCATTTCCCTTGAGTTGGTAGATAGTGTGGCTATAGAAGAAATCGAAATATAATGATGATGAAGATGGTGATGATGATAGCAATAATAATAATAATAATAATAATAATAATAATAATAATTTATATTAAAAAGCAATAATTAATAAGCATGATATGAAAGAAGGACCACGCGAAGAAACCGGTAAAAAAATCTTCCAGGAAACTAACATCACAGACGTTATCAAAGAAATAAATATCAAGATATTTAGAGGGACTGATATTACATAACTGGTAAGGACGCTTATTCTGTTGTTTCTGATCCATAATATTTTGTTTAGCTTTCAGAAGGCATCTTTCGCTATCCCAATGCACTTTCACCTTACAGTATATCATTTTGCATCCATTGTCAAAACACTTACCCGATATTTAAATTGGTTTACTAGTTTGATTCTGGTATCTCCAATTTTTAATTCGTATGTCGGGGTCTTCATGTTACGAAATATTAAACTAAAGAGAGAACAACAATGCTCATTCGAATATAGCAAAGATATTACCGCCTTTGTAAAATAAATAAGTAAATAAAATAAATAGTATAATAATAATAATAATAATAATAATAATAATAATAATAATAATGATAATAATAATTATTATTATTATTATTCATAAAAAAACAGTAATTAATCAGAAGCACTACGCAAAAAAACGGCAAAGAATACTTCAGGAACATTATAAATCTTATCAACGGACTATATATGAGGATAATTCCCGTAGTGGGATATTCAGAACCCTTCTTAAACTGGACAAGAGAAAACGAAGAAAGCAAGGAAAGGTTCCAAACAATGCACAGAGTTTGCACCCAGGAGCTGATGTGCGTTGACGATGTGCAAAAGAGGCAAGGTGGCGGATGTGTGCTTGTTATGATCGAAGACTACTTCGATCCTGCTTTTAGGTGATTTGTAGTCTATTCTTAAACGAGTGATGAAAACTTCATCAAGACACACAGGTAAGTGAATAAGTAAGGGGCAATTTCCAAAGGGAAAGGCCATAAATGGGAAAGAAAACACCTGTGTAGTTTTCAAGATACAAAATAAAAGAAGTATACATTAATTGACATGAACGTGGATACAAAGAGGACATCTGAAAAGCAAAACTGAAAATTTATCAAAGTCAGCAGACCTATAAAAACCAGTTCCACAAAGGTCATTATATATAAAATGAAAATCGTAAATATGCGGGGTTAGTCGTATAATAAGCGAATGTTGGAAATTTGGCCAGATTAATGATTTAAGTAGACATGATTGGGTGGGAGGATATTCTACTAGGAACAGTGCAAATGGCTAGTATTTGAATATAAAACGCAATGGCATATGTATAAATTAAAATCTGTTTTTTTTTTTTAAAAGAAAACACGATTTTTTCAGGATATTTGTGGTTCAAACATTTCATTAAAAGAATATTAAATTAGAAGTAAAAAAAAACAGAAGATTTCGCATACAACAGCATAATGTGAAAAAAAAAAAGACAACGGCATTTACGGGGGAAATGAAGAAGTTGTATCCATATGATAGTTGTGCCAATGCTTATGGGAACACTTGGAAGGATTCCAACGAGCCTTTAAAATGATTGGAAGTATTGGAAATCCGATAAAAGCTATATTGACGATGTTATTACTGAATGCAGAATAACACTGAAAATATTGGCGTACTGGAGGAAGCTTGCTGTGTTTTGGTCTCCCCTATCGGCCACAAGTTATTACTAGGCCGAAATTTTAATGTCTACGGACACAGTAAATCCTAATGTATCGTTTGAGATTAATGCAGATTGGCTAATCCAAGAGAGAAAATAAGAAATTTTAATCGTGAATAAGAAGAAAGCGAGTGTCATCCTTTTTTCTAAAAATCTATCTGGATCTTGCAAGAGAAGTAAAATTGTTGTGAAGCATGGGAATTATTTATTATACTCTTTCTTAGTAGAGCGATTAGAACAATATGGAAGAACTTTTCAAAGAGACGCCAAAAAATGAATACTTACTGAAGAATTGAAACCATGTATACAAAACCTTTAAAAAGAATCAACCGAAAGAAAAAGAATATTGATTAGACTTGCTGTCACTTAATCTTCAGTGACAGCTAGCAGCTTGAATTAATATAAAAAAATGATGTGTACTATTACTACTAATAATAATGAGCACTAATAATAATAATAATAATAATAATAATAATAACAAGGAGATCGAGATTAACAGAATATGAGGAGTGAAGACAGTCTGTACCAAGAGTAATCGGAGCTCTGGGCCTTGTGAGAAAAGGAATGAACAATTTTACTAACAATGTCCCAGGTAACATCAACATACAAGGTGCCCAGAAGATCACCCTACTAGGAACATCCCATATACTAAGAAAAGTGCTATGAATTAAATGACAATTCTCCTATAGGGTCTAAGAACAATAGTTTGGGTCGGCCTCTACAGGATACAAACAGTAAACATAACATACATACATAAATAATAAATAAATAAATAATAATAATAATAATAATAATAATAAAGACAAGAAATTCGAGTATATGCTTATTGACATAGCAGAACCATCCATAAAAAAATTATCGAAAAATTGTCCAAATACAAGGACCTGGAGATCGTGATTAACAGGATGTGGGGAACGAGGACTAAGACTGTACCAGTAGTAATCGGAGCTCTGGAACTCGTGAGAAAAGAAATAGAAATTTTTCCTAACAATGTCGTAGGTAACATCAACATACAAGTAGCCCAGAATATCGCCTTACTAGAAACATTCCATATAGTAAGAAAAAATGCTGTCAATTAAATGATAATTCTCTTATAGGGTCTAAGGATCATAGTTTGGACCCGGCTCTACAGGATACAGAGCAGGAAACATAACACAGAAAAAATAATAATATTAATAACTACTCTGACGAGCTTTTTCTCTGGTGCCCCGGCTGCATGAATTTAAATATACTACTAGATTGGCAGCTAGGTCCCACCCGTTTACTATTGAAATAGCTAAATGCAACCGCCACTTCTATTCCAATATTTCTTTTCTTGCACATCCTCCCTGCAGAACTCCCTTCTGTTGACTTGCTTTTCTGATAACTGCAATGTTCAAAAATTTAAATGCAATGTCAATCTCCATCTTCTGTCTTCTTGAATCCCGTTCATCTTTTGTTCTTTCCTCAATCCTCCCTATACTCAGAGTTTTCTCATTTTTTCACTCCCTGTATCCTCCTGCGGACTAGTGACATGCCCGCCTTGCTCCGGCGGGGGGGGGGGGTTAAAAATAAAAAAAAAGAAATAATAATATGGATATTGCTGAGACAGCAAACAACAGAATTAAACTGAAAGAACATGAAAAAACCCAGCTATTCGAGAGAGCTGAAATCATTGTGTAACATGAAAGGAAATGTGTGCTCATGTTTATAGAAGTGCTTGGAACGTTTCCAGAGAGGCTTGCAAAAAAAAGTTGGAAGAATTGGAAATCCGAGGAAGTATGGAGATCATCCCGACGGCGGCATAATCGAAAGTAGAATACCTAGGTATGTTGTTACTCGATCTTTATTGCTAACCACCAGACATCTTGTGTGAACACGCCTATATACTATGTATTAGGTTGGTGCAAAAATAATGGCGTAATAATGTCGTTTTTTGACGTCAAAAAACGACATTCTTACGTCATTATTTTTGCACCAACCGAATAATAAGAATAGTAGTATAATCGATATACTTGTAAAGAATTACACAGAAGAAAAGAAAACATTTACTCGTTAAAGTAACACTTCCTGTCTATATGAAAGTGTCGGTCAAATAATTCAAAATCTTAGTTTTGTAATACTCGGTTGTAGGAGAGATATTGTAAATCCCCGAGACAATAATAGTAAACGCCCTCGAACAATACTCGGACAGACGCTGCAAATCCCCGGATATATTTTTTTTCCCTTTGCTCGTCACGTGATCTAATTATTTTAAGATGAGGCCGACTGTGCTTGCTCTCTGACGACCCATGTTCAAACCCAAGTGTCGACAGCGAAACTTTATTCCTATATAACACTTAGTGAAAAAGAAAAGCATTCAAAAATATGGCATCTCAAAACAACAATTTCCATAGTGATTAACATTTCAGGAACTATTCCAAAAAATATACAAGTATAGATCTCCCAACTCCAAGCTTAGCAAAAATGAAAAAAAAAAAAAAAAAAAAATGACACTAATGGGAACTTCTCATATTAGGTAAATACTACGAATGGGGATTTCTCTTGAATAAGTGTTGCATTTTGATTTGTAAAATATTCTGAAAGAATTCAATCATTTTTTTTTTTTAAAGAATATTCATATTTTTAAAAACAATTCTTAAGCCATCTCTATTTTATTTCTCTTGTAGCCTAGAAAAGGTTACTGAATGAGAAATAACCAAAACGGAGATTGGAAATGAAATGGTAATCTTTATAACATCAACAAAATACAATACTCGCCAGCGGCGTGAAGTAGGTAAACCACTTCTATTGGTGCTCTACTTAGCAGATTACCCACTTATAATAGTGTCCAACGTATTGATGAGGATTGGTACATACCAATTAGCGTTCATAGGTAGGGTATATAAAAATTTCATTTAACATTTCACAAAACTGATTTTAAGATAACTATGGAGTATTGCTGCCATATATGGTCTGGAGCCCCTTCCGTTTGCCTTGGGGTTCTTGATAGGCTCCAGAGGCGGATATGAAATATAATTGGCCCTACTCTGGCATCTCGTTTACAGTCACTTTTTCACAGACGCGCCGTCGCCTCTCTCTGTTTTACAAATACTTTCATGGCAATTGCTCCGAGGAGCTGCATTCGCTGGTTCCCAGACTTCATGAGTTCAAGCGCCCTACGAGGCTGACACCCCGCTTTCACCCCTTCACTGTCGAAACTCCTAAATGTAGCCGTCTCTTCTACTCCAATAGCTTCATGTCTCGCACCTCTCGCCTGTGGAACTCCCTTCCCTATTCCAGTTTCCCTGAGAGTTATAATCTCCAGCTATTCAAGTGTAATGTCAATCATCTCCAGTTGCCTTGATCTATCTACTACCCTTCTCTTCATCCTTTCTTCTATCACTCCTATCTGATCATGCTCCAAATCTTCTGTAACCCCTTGCGTCCTAGTGGCTTCCCGCCTTGCTTGGGGTGAAACGCTTAAAAAAACAAAAAAAAAAAAAAAAAAAAAACTAACATTGAAAATCGTTTTAGTTGATTTGAACCCTTTATCAGATTCTTGTATTTATGCTACTTTCGCGCCTTTTTACGCCAAACAGTCTCTTAAGGTTTCTTTTTTAAACTTGGGAATAAATCATATAACAAACAAGCAGATTCAAAAGCTAAAACAACAACAAAACACCATGCCAAATCTGGGCCGGTGCTTCTGTTATATATTTGGAGACCCTTGATAAATTCCAAAGAAGAATCTGCAATATCATTGGTCCTCACCTGGTATCTCGGCTGCGTTACTTACGCCGTAATCTAGCTTCCCTGTGTCTTTTCTAAAAATACTTTCATGGAAATTGTTTTGATGAGCTTTCCTCTATCTTTCTTTCTATTTATTTAAGTGCAGTACTTGATTGGCAGCAGGGTCTCATTATTTTAAATGGCTAGATGTAACCGTGAGATGGATGCTGTTTCTTTTCTCTCACTTCACGGTTTTGGAACACTCTTCACGCTCCTTGCTTTCCAATCAAGTTTGATTTTCAAAAATTTAAATTCAGTGTCAATCTTTACATTCTGTTTTCTTAATTCCTGAGTTTTTATTGTTCTCGTTCCTTAATAGAGTTTTTATTTTTCTTATATTCTTGTACATTAGGTAACCCCTGCGTCTTAGTGGATTTCTTGCCTTGCTTGGGGTAAAATATTTGAAAATATCTTAACAGTGATCTGTCAGAGATGAGACTAGTATGTGTACAAATGAAACCAATTACCTCGGAAAGAGCTCATATGTCAGATTGGGACAAGTAATTCACCAGAAACTGTGCAAATTAGTGCAAACTGTGCAAAATTGCAAATTAACTGTGGCATTCAATGTTATATGAAAATTAATCTTGAATTAATATAAGAAAATAACGAATATACAATTTTGAATAATTAAAATTCAAATAGATCAATATATCTAGATCAGAAGGATAGATCCATTGTTATAAAGAGAGGTTTACATTTACAGGTGCCTGTAGACTAAGATCTAAACGAAGTAAAAAATGCTACAAAGTATGTCTGGAACTTGCCGTAGAACTAAAACCATTGTGAATCTCGATATTAAAAGCGATAACTATGACCAGAAAATTGCTTTTAACAGTTCCAAAGACTCGTGAAGTTTCGAAAGACAAAAAATCCGAATAAGAAGCAAATCATCCGGTTAATACACACCATGCCACGCCCACAGGGTCGAACCATCCTCATTGACTCCGTATTCCATTATACAAGAAGGATGTTACATCCAAAAAAATCTTCTTCCAGATAACCGATACTTTAAAGAACAGACTGCCGCGGTGATGCTTTCCCGATCACCAGAATCTTAAACTCTTCAAGTCCAAGCTGACACGTAATCTATCTTCCATATCTTCATAAGTTTCTTTTCCTACTTCTTCCATTTACGTTCGCACCATTCAGTAACACTCTACCTTGAGTGGCTCTTGAGACTTGTACTGGGTGAACATTGGTAAAAGAAAAAAGAAAAGAGAAAGAAAAAAAGATGCTACGTATCGAGGTGTGCTGGAATAATGAGTAGATTTGTTGTCATTTGATCTCTAATGGAAGCTATTCATTCATCATAATTAATAGTAGCGATAATTATTTGCTAATTAATAGTAGTGATAATTATTTGCCACTTGTAGAATTGTCCTTTCTCCGACAATGCTTGGATTCGCAAAGTAAATAAAATAGAGAATTGCTGTCATCTGTCATATCGGGGAATAACTTGATATTTAGTGGGAACACACAAATGAAATGGAAGGCAACACTGATATAAACCACATATCAATAAGTCAATGCAAATCAGGGTGTCTATTTTACATGTAAAGCTTTTCAATGTGCTTACGTCTACGATCCTAAAGAGAGAGTAGTGAATTTGATCACGCAAACCACAGAATTACTTTGAGCCGACGCAGGCCGACGCAGAAGAATTATTGATATTCTCATGTGCCACATTTTGGAGATTTCTAGGTCAATAAAAAAAGCATAAACTGTTTTTTTTGTGGGATTTGATCCCGATGTCGTCGTCGTCTTCTTCTTCTTATTATTATTATTATTTTTATTTTCTTTGATTTCTGGCGTTTACACATTTCTTTCCGGGTCCCGCCCAGGGACCTAAGGTTAGAAATGGCGTCATGACACTTTCCACTGACAAAAAAAAAAAAAAAAATTACATAGATAAAGCCCTTCGTAAAGTGTGGGTTGTACTTGTCAGGACAATTTTTTGTATCTCCTTGAGGCATGGACTTCCAGGAATCCCTTCAGTTAGTCTACTGCAATCTTTTCCAACCAGTCCTAGGGCTCCAACTACAACAGGGATTGTTGATGTTCCCATATGCCACATTTTCGAGATTTCTATTTCAAGGTCCTTGTATTTTGACAACTTTTTGAATATCTTCAAAGATACATTGCAGTCAGCAGGGACTGCCATATCAATAAGGAGGCACCGTTGGTCTTTAATAACAATCTGTCCAATGTATGTGAACGGTGTCTTATATAACCCCTAGTCAAATTATTATTATCATTATTATTATTATTATTATCATTATTATTATTATTATTATTATTTATAATAATAATAACAAATAATAAGACGAAGAAGAAAAGGAAGGCTAATCTATCGTCTATACAAGGGCAGAGGAAAACGAAGAGTAAAAAGTAACCAAATATGACCCATTGAAGTTTGAACTTACAAGGCATTGGGAGTTGAAGCAAGGACGAATCTTTGGAAAGGCAAGAATAATCCGAAAATTGATGAACACTTAAAGTCATAGGAAAATTGCATGGTAACCAAGTCTGCTGCTTGTAAAGCGATCTCCATGCATTAATTACCAGATATTAAGATCGTATGTGAGCAAATATAATAGGGATAATTAAGGATCTCGCTGTTACGGTAGACTATAGAGAAGCTTGAAAGAAATCGAAAAGAAAGAGATGCATCTTAACCCTGCCAGAGAAAATGTCGTGGGGCATGAAGGTGACAGACGTGATAGCTGTTGTCGGAGTACTTGGAACGGTTCAGAAGAGACTAGATGAAATACAGGAGGGACGAGAAATTAGGGCTAACTTTTGGTACCATCCAGCCGTTGCCGTTACTAGAAGGAGCTTGGCAACTAAGAAAAGTGCTTCAGTAGTGAGTTGACTTGCTCTCTCTTGTTTCCCAAAATCAACCAACAGCTACTTTTGGTGTGTACACTTCGTGAATACTACTACTAGTAATAATAATAATAATAATAATAATAATAATAATAATAATAATCATCCTGAAAATTGTACAGTATGGAACTTCTCTACTCAGGTAAGTATGAGCAATGGAAATAAAGTGTAAATGCGGTAGATATTAAGTATCGCATAACATCAGAATTTGCGTAATACTACTACTACTACTAACAATAATAATAATAATAATAATAATAATAATAATAATAATAATAAGAAGAAGAAGAAGAAGAAGAAGAAGAAGAAATAAAATAAATTGTACTCGCAAGTACAGTTCACATATTACGAAGCGCTTTATCGATGGAAAATGTGTGTTATCTTAATTTTTTTAATGTTTTTACAAAAAATAATCAGGGGAAAATCTAATGAAGACATTTCTAAGCTTAGGTCTCTGGTTAGAACCCGAAAGGTAATGTGTATACAACAGAAGTCCAAGGTAATAATAATAATAATAATAATAATAATAATAATCATAATAATAATAATAATAATAATAATAATAATTAGCTTTACAGGAAGATCTGAACATGGATCCCCAACAAAAGTCACTATTCACTACTTTTGTAAACCTCAAAGATAAAAATTCTTCTTCTTATTATTATTGTTGTTGTTGCTGCTGCTGTAGTTGTTGCTATTATTATTAAATAATAATAATAATAAGAAGAAGAAGAAGAATCCATCTAGAAGTCAGGATTACAGCAGTCATCAAGAATTGTGATGACAATACTAAAATATTAAAGTGACTTGCTGTCCCTTGATCTCCAATAAGAGCCAGCATTCACTAATTGTGTGCACAATGTGTATTAATGTGTATTAAATAATAAGATTAAGAATAATAAGAATAATTTTTATTTTTTTTTTACAAAATGATCAGTGGAAAATATGAAAGCATTTTTGACCTTTAGCCTTCTGGAAAGAAATGTATACAACAGAAATCAAAGGAAATAATAATAATAATAATAATAATAATAATAATAATAATAATAATAATAATAATTTTTCTTATTCATATATCCCCAGTTTTCAATATCCCCCCAAAAACATGACAGGTAAAAAACAATACAATTAATATTCTTTTCTTAGAAGGATTGCGTATTTTTTTCAATAGCGCTATTTTCAACGACTTTGAAAAAAATAACGGGATTTTACAGATGGGCCAATAAATTATTCTTAAATTTCACAGCAAAGATAAACGAATGTAAACTTTTAATTTTTTTTATGACAATTATTTTTGTTACTAGGACTAGTGATGGCGAAAAAAAAAAAAAAAAAAAAAAAAAAAAAAATTTAATATAAATACTCTCTAGTGTAGTGATGTTTTGTTTCGTTGAGCGGCTGTTTCTTCCAAGTTTTTTTTTTTTAACGCATATGAAATTTTGTTATTTTTACTATTTTAGCGTAAGCATGAATTTTTCTTCGTATTATTATTATTTAATTTATTTGGTTCTCTTTAAATAATAATTGATAGATTAATCAATTATTTAATTTTTTCTCATTCACATATCCCTTAGTTTTCAATATCCACCCGCAAAAAAAACATTACAGGTAAAAAAATACAATTTCTACGATGTTCTTTCTTAGAAGGATTGCATTTTTTTTTTTTTTTTTTTTAAAACAACGCTATTTTCAACGACTTTAAAAAATAACGGAATTTATACATTTACATATTACATTTTATGAATTTATGAAAAGAAAATGAATCTTTCTAAGAAGGAATATCGAAATTTACAGATGGGGTCAATAAATTATTTTAAATTTCACAGAAAGACAAACGAATGTAAACTTTTTTTTTTTTTTTTTTTTTTAAAACAACGCTATTTTCAACGACTTTAAAAATAACGGAATTTACATTTACATATTACATTTTATGAATTTATGAAAAGAAAATGCGATCTTTCTAAGAAGGAATATCGGAATTTACAGATGGGCCAATAAATTATTTTTAAATTTCACAGCAAAGACAAACGAATGTAAACTTTTTTTTTTTTTTTTTTAACCAGCGTCATTCTCTTTGATTTCCAATCGTGTCTCTGTCTATTGTTGCTTGGCAACCCATTTAGGAGAAGGAAAACTCCAACAACAACCCGCAACTAAGGTGTTAATCGTGCCGAGGAGTGAATGGCTACTGCGTTATGAGGTCGCGAACGATCCCCACAGGCTTCGGAACCCTGTCTGTAAAAAGACCGTTACTCAACGTGCCGGGCAACTTTGGTGGACTTACCCGTGCGTCACTGTGGGATTAATATGAAAATTAAAAATAGAAACAAAACGTCCAGTATGGCTCTTCCAGTGGATAAACAGGGAGCCCGTCCTTCAGGAGGAACCTAAGGTCGAAAAATCTGCCATAGGAACAAACTCCTACACAAAGAATGAATTTTCCCCACAACCAGGATAATCCTAATGATGGTCCTGTAAATTCTCCAGCTAGATCCATAACCGAAATTTAAGGAAAGAAAAAATAAAATGGTCTCGTGAGGAGTACAAAAGTTGTTATGACTGCATTCCATGAAGCGTTACTCAAACCTCAGAAAATCACTCGCCAAACATATGACATTTAAGAGAGAAGGTTGGGCAAACAATTAGAAAGTACATAGACAAAAATAAACTAGCCAATGTAAGAAGGACATCATGCGAAATAACCGATTGACAGAGGCTGAAATTAATGAAATAAAAAGAATTGCAACAAGAATAGATGAACCAACAAAACATGAAAAGGAACCGAATCGGGAAAAAAAGTAATAACATCACACAAGCCTCAGGTCATAATGAAAAACCGAAATACACACAAATCACTGTGAAGATAATGCTGAAAATTTAGAAATGTTGGAAAGGTATGATCTTAGTCAGTCACAAGATTTGTAATAAAACGAGTTCAAAATTCATCGAACAGAATTATTTCACAGAAAACAAGATTAATATACAAGAAGCCAAGGATGAAATCATGAGCCATATAAGTCAGATACAGAATATTGCAATGGAGGAACGAGAACAACTCCCAAAATTACAACCAATAAAGCATAACCTCAAAACTATTAAGCTCTATAATGCAGCACTCAAATTGATTCTGGATGAAGAAGACACCATATAAATCTCAATGAAGCAATATATGCATCACAATAGCAGCAAATAAATAAACTGAACATCAAAGTAAAAAAAAAAGGCAGTCTCACAGACATGAAGATCCACCTTGGAAAAGAAAAAATAGAAAAAGAAATTGAACACCTTAGAAGTGAATTATCAGTACTCGATGAACTAGCAAGAGGAGTAAATGTAAGAACTAGAAAAGGCAGAAGAGTCGAAAGAAAATAAATATCAGGAATGAAAATGAAGTCCTATCAACTAAAGAAAAATAAAGCAAACAATACAACTGAAGGCTCAAAGAATAAGACGCTACGAGAAAAGATCAAGATTCTATAGACAGAACAAGATCTTTCAAACCGATGCAAAGAAATTTTACAGGGAAATAGGTAAACAAAGAATTGAAGTGACAGTCCCCTAAAATGGAAGAAGTTATACAGTTCTGGGGAAAAATATGGGCTTGCCCTAAAGAACACAACGAAGAGGCAGATTGGATTGCGCAAGAGTTAGAACGAATGAAAAAATAAACCAGAACAGACATGGGCGGGAATCACAGAAGAAGATGTTAAATGTGCACTGAAAAAGCACAAACTGGAAATTAGATAAAATTCTAACTTGGCTATATTATTTAAATACAGCACAAAAAACTCGCCAAAGAACTTCAAGAAATGGTTACCGATCCAACTAAAATTCCTGCATGGATGACCAAAGGAGTTTTCTTCTACCCAAAATAGTGACACAAATATTCCGAAAAATCTATAGACCAATTATATGTCTTCCAACAACATACAAACTGTTAACATCTATTTTAACAAAACAGACATATTTCTTCTTGTGACATACTACCACTTGAACAAAAAGGGTGCAAACGAGGCTGCTACGGATGTAAAGACCAATTACTTATTAATAGGATGATCCTGGAAAACTGCTTCGTGGAAAAAAAAAAAATCTTAGTATTGCCTGGATAGATTATCGTAAAGCATTTAGTGTACCACATTCCTGGATCTTAAAGTCTTTAAGTATGTACAAGGTATCACCGTTATCATCAATTTCATCAAACAATGTATGTCGATATGGAAAACTACACTTTACCTCAATCATAAAAATGGAACCTATAAGTTTTCAATAGAGGAATATTTCAAACTTTTGTCTCCTTTATTATTTTGATCACTTATAGCATTAACCAGCCAACTTAACAAGACAGAATGCGGTTTAGCTCAAAAGAAAATAAACCATCTATTTTACATGGATGACTTAAAATTGTATGCTAGGAATGACAATGAGCTGGAAGGTCTTCTGCAAACTGTAAATGCTTCAGTGAAGACATTGGAATGAAATTCAATTTGGATAAATTTTTACGAGGATCGCTACAACAAACTTCCTCTATTAGTTTAGACCCTGCTGGATTTAGAACAAGGAGAAGCTTATAAGTACCTAGGTGTAAATGAGAGTGAAGGAATTCACCATAAGAAAATGAAAGAAATAGTGCGTAAAGAGTACTATAGAAGGGCACGACTGGTATTAAAAACTGAATTGAATTCTCAGAACAGAATTATTATTAATAACCTTGCCATCCCAGTGGTCCAATATAGTTTCAACATCTTGAACTGGACTCTAAATGACATCAGACAAATGGATTCTAAAACAAGAAAGCTTTTTCGAAGTATAAGATGCATCATCCAAAGGCTGATGTAGACCGTCTATACATACCCCAAAGAAGGTGGAAGAGGTCTTATTCAGCTAGAATTGTCATACAAGACAACAACTATTGGCTTACTAACTTACATGGAAACAACAAATGACTGGATGATAAAATTAGTGAAACAACATGAAAACAGAAAGAAAAATATTCAATAATAAAAGAAGGCAGTAAATACAAACAACATTTACATTTAGTAGATTCTGTAGTAAATCAAAACAGAAGCCAAGAACCAACTATTGCAGCAAAAGATATGAAAAAGAAAGCCAAGGATAAAGCCCTTGAACAGATGAAACAACGCTGGCAAGACAAACCTCTGCATGGCCAATATCCAGAACGTGCAAATAAAACCCAATGTTGATAAAGTTAATACTCATCGATGGTTACGAGCATCTGGATTAAAGTCTGAAACTGAAGGCTTTATTCTTGCAGCGCAAGACCAGAGTTTTTTCACTAGAATTTTCAGGCAAATATCATACATAATAATGTGGATCCAAAATGCAGGTTCTGTGACAAATACCAAGAAACAATAGACCATCTAATCTCAGGATGTTCTATACTTGCCCCAAATGAATATAAAAATCGTCACGATAGAGTGGGGCAATACACACTGGACAATGCAAAACACTTTGGAAAATGTAAGCAAACACTGGTATGAACATCGGCCAGCGCCGGTTACAGAAATAGAAGATGTCACCATTCTATGGGATTATACCATCCACACAGACAGAAAAATTGAAGCAAATAGGCCGGACATCATTGTCAAAAAACCAGAAAGAAAAAACTTGCCTACTAATTGATATGGCTTGTCCAGCGGATTGTAACATAGCAACCAAGGAATTTGAAAACTATCAAAATACAAAGACCTGGAAATTGAAATAGAAAAAATGGAAATTGAAAACAAGAATAATACCAGTGGTAATAGGTGCACTTGGAATTATAAAAAATGGAACAAAACAACACATTGAAAGAATCCTGGAAACCCCAGCTTAAGAGACATACAGAAAATTGTCTTATTAAGTACAGACACACTAAGGAGAACTTTGTCTATGTAACGCTAGCAACTTCATCGGAGATAAAAAAAAAAAAAAAAAATTAACATGAAATGTGTTATAATACACACCACGACCTGCCTTAGGTCTTTCCGCAGACTTGGTAGGTAGTGTGTCCATAGCAGAAATCGAATGATGATGATGATGATGATAATAATAATAATAATAGTTATCCGATATTATTTGATTAGAAGTTTTAAAATATGATTATTTCGTCTCATTTACACTATCTAAATACGGACTAATATCCTCAACTTTTTTGTTGTTATCACATTGACCCGGCCATTGTTTCCACAGGCCTTTATCAGGATAACCTACAGGGTATTTCGAACTGAACATTTTATTTAGCTGGCCGGAGATTTTCTGTTTGTTTTGTTTTGTTTTGTTTTACGGCATATCAACCTCAACAGGTTAATTTCGACAAAATTTTCATTGTTGGTAATATTTTTTCCAAAAATCTGTTCCCGGTAATAATTTTCCTTCGCTGGTAATTTTTTGAAAAAAATGTATAGCTGGTAATGTTTTTTTTTTTTTTCGAAAATTTATTGTCGGTAATATTTTTTTTTTTTACAAATTATTTCTGATGTTAAAACTCATTTTTACACTTTCATAGTGTTTTGACCCCAGTTTCGGGGTTAACTATTTGCCCATAGCTGGGACCCTAACAGGTGCTACCACCCATGGTCAGGGTGGACCTGGGAACACCAGCAATTAAGAGGTGGTTCCATGCTCCTCAAAACCTCCTGATCAGAGGCCTTGCTGTTGGACGTAGTTTATCGTCTGGCCCAGGACGCGGATTTAGTTTATCGTCATACCCAGGATAGAGCTGGCCGGAGATCAGAACGGCCGAAACGTTGGGATAGCAACAACAAGGGTGAGGACAATAGCATCGTTGTTCAAAGGTAGGGGTAGTGGGATCGATTCCTAACCTGTTATCGAGAGCGTTGTTTTTTCTCTTTTTTTCTTTTTTTTAATGAATGTCACTGACCAAGCGACTTGACTGTCACATCTAGATAGTTGAGAACGCCTTCGATCGGAGACAATTTAAGTGGACAGGCTGACTGTACATCTGATCGGAATATATGGTACCTTGTATGTCCTCATCAGGCTGGGAATATCAGGCTTGATATATTTGTACTCCAGCTCAGAAAATAATAATTTGTTTTAGTGAAAGATTTTGAAACTTCCTCAAATCAGGATAACAAAAATCATAAGTACTGAGCAAAATGGCAGGATATTGAAGCGACTTGCTGTCACTTGATCTTCAGCAAGCATCATCCCTCTTACTAATTGTGTGGAAACGCGATGTGTATTATTAGGTTAATGTGCCTATTGTTGAGATCAATGGAAATACTGTTCCCTGAATACAGAAAACTTCTCGTAAGTTTAGGGATTGGATAAAATGACGGTAGTTTCCTGGAACTCTACAGTTTGGCCTCAATTTCAATTTAGCGATTTTCCCTAAGCGATCTTTTAAGTGTGAAGTTGGTGTTCCAAATCTGGGAACTACAGTTATTATTTCAGCAGCTATGTTTCATAGATTCTTCAACTCTTTAGTCATATCTTGTAATTTTTCAATCAATTCAATTTTTTTTTTGGAGTCCACTTTTGTTTTTTAGTTTCTTTGGTGTCCACTCTTGTCTATTCTGTTTCTTTGGAGTCCACTCTTGTTTCTTTTATTTCTTTGGAGTCCACTCTCGTCTCTTCTGTTTCTTTGGAGTCCACTCTTGTTTCTTTGGAGTCCACTCTTGTTTCTTCTGATTCTTTGGAGCACAGATTCTGTTTCTTTGGAGTCCACCCGTGTCTCTTCTGTTTCTTTGGAGTCCACTCTTGTAAAATAAAACACCCCAGTAAAGTCAATATTTTGAAGCTAGTTAATTTCCTTACCTATTACAATAACGTCGAATTTCCATGTTTCCATAACAGGGTCTGCCTGGACCGAGAAATCCCATAATATCGGTCATTTTTTATCACTGCTTCTAGCTGATATTCATAACATTTCTCTTTCACATTGAAGGTAAAATTATGTCATACTTCTTAATCAGTTATATTACCAATCCAATCATATCCCTTATAATCTTTCTGAGTGAACTTGGGACATTCACAGAGAATATGGCTTTTTATCTTCATGGATAAACTAGCTGCTAACTTCTTCTTCTTCTTCTTCTTCTTCTCATTATTATTATTATTATTATTATTATTATTATTATTATTATTATTATTATTTAGGAATAAATTTTCCCTTCCGACACTGGAGTTTGAACACAGATCACCAGAGAGCAAACACAGGTGATTCCATTTCTAATAAGTAGATCACGTGATAATAAAGGAAGTGCATATATAGGAATTAGTGTGGCATCCAAACGATAAGTTTTTCTATTCTATCCTTTATTACTATACGGATCGCTATTCCTCCTCTATCCTCTATTACCACACGGATCGCTATTCTCTATACTATTTCTCTATACTGATCACTAGTCGGTGGCTACTATTCGAGCGAGTATTATCGAGCAAGTACTATTAGTGCGAGTGATATTCGAAGGCGTCTGACATCAGTATTGTTCAACGGCGGTACTATAGTTGTTTTGGCTATTACAAAGTCTCTGCTAGAACGAGCATTACGAAAGTGACAACGAGTGTTCGTTGACATCACAAAACAGGCAATGAGTGTTCGTTGACATCACAATTATTATTATTGTTATTATTGGGTGAGAGAGTAGTGCACCAATAAAATGTCGCTGGGATAGAAATATACGAAGCCAAATATAGTCACCATAACGCCCAGTCTAATAAGATTATACTAAGCCAATGCGTCACAGTTTCACGCTAAGGTTACAGAATTTTGATAAAAGCAGCGCCCAATCTTGCAGGTGGAGCCAGGTTAAATCACCTTCATAAAATGTCAATCGCCATTTTCTGTCTTCTTGAAATCTGTTCTGTTTTTTGTCCTTTCCTCAATCCTCACCATTATCAGTTTTCTTCTCCTTTTTCACTCTCAGTCGTTGTAACCCTATGCGTTCAAGTGGCATTATCGCCTTGTTTCGAGTGAAATGGTTAACAAAAAAATATGCATTCCATTTCTTTTTCACACTGAAGCCATATTTACAGCTTACTTCCCAATAGATTCTCTTACCAATCCAATCATGTCATCGCTTAAAATCTTTCCGTACCAACGTGGAACATTCACCGAATATGTATATAATAATAATAATAATAATTATTATTATTATTATGATGATGATTATTATTTTCTTTTCTGCTGTATACACATTTCCTTTCGGGTCCCAAACAGAGATCTAAGGTCAGAAATTGCTTCATGATATTTTCCACTGATAATTTAAAAAAATATTATTATTATTATTATTATTTATACACACTGAGGAGTGGAGGCACGGTGGAGTAATGGATAGCGGCTTGGATCAAGGAATCGAATTCCACTCGAATCCATTACATTCACTTACGTGCTAATACCCTTGGGAAAGGTGTGAATCCTCTTCTTCTCCCTCCAGCTATGGGTGAATAGCAGGACAGACTGAGTTCTATAGCTTTGGATGGCAACTGGTCTAGAAGAAGGACAACTCTGAATTAGGCAGATGGCCGGCACTTTGTGCTACCTTCCGGCAACTACTGCAGCCGCGCTGGTACCAAACTGTATTGGTTTATCCTCTCCTTTGGACTCTGCTAGCAAGGCCGAGAGTGAGGAACTAGATGTCTGGGTAGCCCTAGTTCTCCATATATCCGGCCGAGGCTCGTAGCGGACCGTGCTACTCCATCGTCTCACGAGACGGACGGATGCCGACGACGACGATACACACTGAGTTTTCATACAAGTAGTGAGTCGTGACTCTTGTTGGAAATCAAGGGCCAGAATGTCGCTTCAATAGTCTAGTATTCTCATCAGCATTCAGACTGTAATGGCATTTTCCACTGATCATTTTTGCCAACAAAACAAAAATAAGATCACAATATTTTATTTAGATAAAGCTCTTCGTAATGTGTGAGCTGTACTTCTCAATACAAGGTTTTGTATTTCAGTCAATGAGTCTATCTGAACCGTTTCCAATCAAACCGAGGGCTCCAAATACAATTGGAATTATTGATGTCCGCGTGTGTCACATTTTTGAGATTTCAATTTCAATATCCTTGTATTTTGATAGTTTTTTTTGAAGATCTTCAAAGGTACGTTACAATCTACAGTGATTGCCAGGTCAATAAGAAAGCATATTCTGTTTTTATGATCTTTGATCCCGATATATTATCATTATTATTTATAGTAATAATAATAATAATAAGAAGAAGAATAAGAAGAAGAAGAAGAAGACGAAGAAGAAGAAAAGGAAGGCTATCTTGTATACAAAGGCAGAGGAAAAGGGAAGAGGAAAAAAGTAACCAAATATGACCCATTGAAGTTTGAACTCGCAAGGTATTGGAAGTTGAAGAATGTCACACTAGCACCAGTTGTTATTGGTACGCCTGGTACGATAACTGACAGAATAGAGACATGGATAGAGCAGAAAGAAAGGACGACTCTTTGAAAAGACAAGAATAATCCGAAAATTGATGAACACTTAAAGTCTTAGGAAAATTGCATGGTAACTGTCTACTGTTTGTGACGCGCTTTCCATTCATTCATTACCAGATATTAAGCTCATATATGAGAAAATAATAGGGATAATTAAGGATCTCGCAGTCACATAATAATAATAATAATAATAATAATAATGAAAACATCTGTCTTCTAAAGAATGTTGCAGCCCAAACCGGCAAAAACATATTTGTGAAAATGTTTGCGAACTTAAGTAAATTCAAGGAGATCGAGTGAGAGTCAGTAGAATTTGGCATCTCAGGACAACAATATTATTTGTTGCCATTGGAGATTTAGGTATATCGTCAAAAAAGAGCTGAGAAATATGTGGATCAAATTCTTGGTAACCGTAAAATATGTGAACTTAAAAAAAAATCATATTCACATATTGCGTCGATTTCTACGCCTGTAGTGACCACAATTACATATGCTTTCCTGGTTCGTTACATTTGCTTACGGGCAGATAACGTTAGGAAATCTCCTCCCCAGTTATGGGTTAAATAGTAGGACTTGCCTGTGGAAAAATCAGGGTTGTTCTAAAAAATTTCTTAATGCAACATTTGCTAGCATAAAAGCAAAATTATTCTTACAATCCAGCATATTTTGCAGCATTAAATATTAAAAAAGTTTGTTCAACAGTACATATTTTACTCCTTGACTAAATGACACATCATTTGTTCATTATCAGATGCAAAAACCTTTGCGTTTGTAGTCACTTGTAGTCTAATAATAATAATAATAATAATAATAATAATAATAATAATTGGTAAAAACATCTCTACGAAATTTTTTTGAAAAAGCAAAATACAAAGACCTAGAAATGGAAGCACAAAAAATGTGGCACTTAATATCTAAAACTGTTCCTGTTGTGTTTGGAGCTTTGGGTCTGATAAAGAAAGGAGCTCAAGAGCAAATCAACAAAATCCCTGGTTCACCATTTCTCCAGGAAATCCAAGAAATAATATTAACAAACATAGCCCAGATCCTGTGAACAGCTTTGCCCATTTCATTTTTATTTATTTTTTTGTTAATAGCTGTCATTTGTTTAATTAATTAGAAGCAACAAAAATTAGCCAATACAAAGACCTGGAGACGGAAATAGAAAGAATGTGGCTCTTAAAAACTAGAACTCTTCCTGTTGTGGTTTGAAATTTGGATCTTATATAGAAAGGGAGTCAAGAACAAATCAACAAAATCCCTGGTGCAACATCTCTCCAGTAATTCCCTCCTTCTAATACTTCTAATAAGCCCAATCCCTATCCTGTGAAGAGCTTTATCCATTTAAGTTTTTTGTTAATAGCTGTCTCTTGTTTAATTAAGCGCAAACAACAAAAAATCACTCCCTTCGCTTACCGTAGGTCATTTGTTATGGCCTGGCATGAAATTATAAGACAAATGCAGGCCAAGAAGAAATCTATTTAACTTATATAATTGAAAATATGCAAAAAAAAATAGCAGAACTTCAACCGAAAAGCGCTCAACAGTTAACTTGTGTTATAATTAAATCATGAAAAGTTCAAGTGGTTTATAGTAGAAATTTAGAAATATTTATCGTAGAAATACCTGGGTACGTGATTAAACCACTAAATACGAGGGACTAAAGCATTTTAGGATACCCTTGGGATTAGAAGGACCGTTCTTCTTTTTGGGACATCTTTCTAGGAGACAGAACGAAGCTCACTGGCTCTCCGGCCATCTCAGCCTTTGTTATCTCATTGGGTGCTATGGTCAATTGTGCTGAAAAGTCGTTTTATCTTTTGTTTTTTGTTAATAGCTGTCTTTTGTTTAATTAAGTGAAAACAACAAAAAATGACATCCCTCACTTACTCTTCGCCAATGTTTATGATCTGACATGAGATTATAAAACATCAAGTTAAGTCAAAAATGTTTTTTTAAAATAATAATATTAATGATGATGATGATACTACTACTACTACTACTACTACTAATAATAATAATAATAACAATAATATATACAAAGGAGAGTACTGTAGAATATAATAATATTGTTTCCTCTTGTTCTCCCGATAGTAGTTATGGAGAACTGAGGCCGCCCAAAAGGTGGTCAGTTACTATTTGGCTATGGAGATTTTCACTGGGTTTGGTGGCACTGGGTGAAGAATACAAGACCTACTTCCGCTTTCTAAGAAGTTCAGGTTTCTTGGATTCTTCATACAATATAGGAAAGAAATCATGCGATTCTTCTCGATCTTAATTTTTAGCGTCCGCATACAGCTTGAGTTATAAATCTTGTTAAGAACATTTGTGCAAAATATCAGTGGTGAAGTCATATAATTTTATTTTCCATAGAGACATATATTCCGCGTGTTATTAATATAAATATATAAAGAAAATAAGGACTCAAGATAATTAGAAGAATTGTTGCCTAGCAGTGTTCGGAGATTTAGAAAGCTTATTTACGCATAACGGGTTCAAAAGCAGTCGTTTACACAATAGTGTTTTTACCTTGAAATATCAAACATTTCATAAATATAACTGTCGATACATTTGTCTTGTAATTAAAATATACAAAAAGACAAATTACCGGCAATCTGTGCTATTCTTGTCTGAGTCAGTTCCTGATATATTACTTTGAATAAGAAATTGAAAACTTGAACAGAACTAAAAAAAAATACTTACACATTTTTCGTTGATATGAATATTTAAACAAGGTCAATTCTATTGAAAGTGCGAGTTTTTTCACGTATTACTTGCGTCAAAGAATCACCGCTTCATTTATTAGATTTCACAAAATGTAATTATTTTTTAAAATATTCGTGATCAGGATTGCTTAAACAATAGTGATACAAAAAAAGATTGTGAAGTAAATGGTTACTGTGCCTATTGTACATTTCCAGTATATATATATATATATATATATGTGTGTGTGTGTGTGTGTGTGTGTGTGTGTGTGTGTGTGTATATTATTATTATTGTTATTTTACCGCACAAAATTCATTCATCGGCTTACGATATCTATCTATCTATCTATCTATCTATCTATCTATCTATCTATCTATCAATCTATCTATCTATCTCACACTCTCCCTATCTCCGTCTCTTTCCCTCTCTCTCTCTCCTTCTCTCTCTATAGATAGATAGATAGATAGATAGATAGATAGATAAATATTGTAAGCAGGTAAAATAAATTTGGGAGATAAAAGCAAGAATGATAATTATTGGGCTTTGAACGAATGGAAAATTGACGAGAGAGGATATTAAAAAGCGGAATATTCGTATACGCCTGTGTCATTTATCAAAGAGAAATAAAATGAATTTGGATGTTTTGTTTGGGGATATTTCATAGCATGAATTTATCTTAGTATTGAAAATGTTGTTTGCCCAATTACGGTTGTGTATGGTTTGTATATATATATATATATATATATATATATATATATATATATATATATATATATATAAATATATATGCATTAAGACAGGTTTCGTTTACATAATTTCATATTCACGGATAAGCATTTTTGTGCGGTAATTAAAAGAGAAGTGGAAAACACCGTGTTGGCTCATATAGTGTTTCCGAGTACTTTCGACATAGCATAATGTCATCATCAGGGTATTGTTAAATATAGAGTAAGAATTTAGTGTTCATGGTTGTGAAGGACTAAAATTGTTGCGGTCATCTGAAAATTACCATTTTCACATGAGGATTCAAGAACGCTGTGTCAAAGCTTGGGAGACGCAGACACTGCTTATGGGAGCTATATATATATATATATATATATATATATATATATATATATATACGTGCATACACTGTTCAAAAGCCTATATCAGGTAAGAAATATGTAACTTTAAAAACAGATATTTGATATGTATATATTCACATCAAATCTATGAATATACTATGCGAATATATATATATATATATATATATATTAAGTGATCACTTTCAGAGCCATAATAAAATTTTGTACCGTCACTCTACATGTTATTTAAATATATCACTATATGAATAATAGATAATTTTTAAAAAATTGCTATAAACTTTACTGTATACGTATGAATAAGATTAAACTATAGGGATTACTGTTTTGTGTTTTTATGTATATATATATATATATATATATATATATATATATATATATATATATATATATATATATATATATATAGAAAGCCAACAGGAAAATGAAGACTACAACACACAGACGAAAAAACCAAAAAAAAACTTGTTTTACGACAAATAACAGTTAAAAATGAAATAATAAATTCCAGAATCATAACACGGCACTAAAAATCAAGCTGACCAAACCTAAATATAATGAAGTACAATACTATCGCAACTTAAGTATTAATGATAAGAGATTTAAACACTGACAAATAATCGCTAAAAGTATTTACAACTTATACCTAAAAAATATTCTACTTCTCAATAATATATATATATATATATATATATAGGAAAAGCTGGTTTTCCGAGACGAGTGTAGGTAGATCATCAAAGTCTTGTCTGTTGATCGGAAAAGAGGTTCACAGGGTCACAAAATCAGATCCATGCAACTGAATACATATATATATATATACATACATACATACATATATATATATATACATACATATATATATACATACACATATATATATATATGTACATATATATATATATATATATATATATATATATATATTTATGGATGAGTTTTCGTCGACTGCTGTAACGAGAGACGGTAGGCTTTTGAAAATAAGATTGTCTCAAAAACCATTTCTTATTTGTGAATTTGATATCGACTATTTCAACCTAGTACGAAATTAAGAGATTGTTTATTAAATTATTTTTTTTTAGCAGCCTAAACACTATAATATCGCAAGCAGTTTACGACATAATCCGGGTTAAGAGTTTCATCACGCAGTTCATTTGTAGTGTAATTTGTGTTTTAAGGGATATTCGTTGGCCGTCTCATTTGGCAATATCTCGTGTTACGTTATCTTTAATATCAACACATTATTTTTTTTCTTAAAAATTATTAGAAGAAAAAATGGCGGCTGGAAAATTTTTGGGTCACACCTTGACAGAATATAACATAATTGAAGTTACCCGGAAGAATCTTTGAATTGTAGTGTTGTAAATGTCTCGTCGAAAGCTTTTTGCGTATGAAGGTTTCAAATGCCATCACTTACAACTATAAAAAGTATTTCATTTTTTTCTCTTACCTCCACAATTGCGATGACTTTATAGATAAAACTAATTGAGTGAACGGAAAATTTTATTTATTTGTTTAATAAGAACAACCAGTAATATCAAACGTTGTATAAAATGAATCCTTCAGTATAACTTAGATACCTTTGCTTTCGCATCTTAAATATCTGAAAAAACAAATTCACGTATTTCCATGCCATGATTTCTAGCTTATTTCCTACCATATTACATTTTTTTTTAAAGATAAGTACTTAAAGTCTTGAAATTAAACTTTCTATATGTTCTATGAAGGTTAAAACAATCCAAATTTACATAAAGCGACAGTGTTTTTCATATATTGCTATCATCTACGTTTTCAAAAATAAAGTTTCTATCTTCCTTTAATTAAAGCTATTTGATTCACTGGGAAACAAATGTTTAAAATTAAAGACAACAGGTTATATTTTTATTAGATTTTAGAAAGTCTTGACAATTGATTGAAATTCTCTGGATTAAAAACAAGGTAGGCGGAGAACTCTAGCCTGGTTAGGCCACCAAAACGGACACTTTTAACTCTAGGGTATATAATACAAAACCACTCCTTTTTCTATATTTAAGAACAATTTTGTAAATATAGCTTACATTAAAAAGGTAGTATTTGGGGTTGGGAAGCCTATAAGGACATAGTAAATGAAAAGAGAAAGTCACATCGTAAATAAAGAAAAACGATGATGAAACTATTCCATTGCAAGGCATGCGCTTTTAGAATTAAATTATAATCTTATTATTATAATGATTATATATATATATATATATATATATATATATATATATATATATATATATATATATATATATAATTCAATGTTTAAAAAAATTATAACCTAAATATGTTATAAAATCACTACAAAAATAGCCATTTTGTTTCAACACCCTCGGTGTCTTATCAAGTGATGATGTCGAATGTACAATAAATGGTTTTAAAAGTTTCAAATTAATTAACGATCCTTCGCAAGGGGAAAACGTTGTTACAAAAGCTAGAATGACCAATCAAAATACAAGTATAGGAAAATTCAAAAAGCTTGACAACGAAGTCATGTTATAATAGCTATTCAGATCTTTAAAATACGGGTAATATTAAAAAAAAAAATTTATTCTAACCAATAATTATTAAATTGTATGATGAAATTTGATATTAAAATTAAAAACTGCCAATTTTAAAATCCAAATTTTAAAATTAAGTTTAAAAATTATAAAAGTACTGAGGAAAAAAGAAGAAATGTTATTCAATTTATTTCTTCGTTGAAATTACGTTAGAACAGTCGCTACGTGTGTATATATATATATATATATATATATATATATATATAATCATTATTACAATGATTATATACACACACAAATATATATATATATATATATATATATATATATATATATATATATATATATATATATATAACGTTCGCTTTCTGAACACATGAGATCATGAGACTCTGATTCGAATCTCACTATAGTTGATTTGTAGGTAAGGACACTTCTTGTTGTTATTGGCCTGGGGGGATCCAAGTGGCAAATTTGGAAAGTGCCTTAATATCATACCACGCGTTGAACCAAGCCTTGTGAGTTAAATTGGATAGACGGATCACTTGGTGGTGGTGGTGGTGGGAAGGGGGCGTCGATAGGTGTCCTAGCACAAAGTCACAAGTCATCGTGACCAAGGGTTTGAGTGTGCCGGCCTTGTTCAAGTTGTTGATCAAGCTAGATAAGACGCTCTCCCCCAGAAACTGTAACTGTAACTTAGGTCTGCTCAACATAGTATCAGTATAAACAACAGGTGTGCCCTTTGGATGATGAACAAACACAAATGTGCCTGAGCGAGCGTCTGCAATAGGGATTGGCTAGCCGCCCTAGTAAATGGTTCTCCTCGAATACGAGTGACAAGCTATTATATATATATATATATATATATATATATATATATATATATATATATATATATATATGATAAGAATAGTTTTAAAGTATTCTATTTTGGGAATAAACTGATCAATATCAGGGACAGGGTATACATAAATAAAAGTGGACATTGAGGTTAAAACCCAGCGGCGACAGTCTGTTTCATTTTTATGAGCAATTCATTGTTTCCTGTTTAGAAATGGGATTCCGGTCCCTTTTAATGTCTTTCTTTATCGAAAACTCTGTCTTGAGTGCCTTTTGGGCCTTGTATAGTGTGAAAATAATTGCAATTCTGTGTGTGTGTGTATCAATTGGAATCAGATATGGATTACAACCCGAAAGAATGATAAGATAAGGAACACACAGCAAGCATTTCTAAATTTAACATGTTTCGCTTTTATCTATGCTTCATTAGAAATTTTTAGGTAATGAGTTGTGAAAGAGAATTATACGGAACATTTCAGTTTTGTGTTTATGATTTTTCATTGGTCAGATGGCTCTCATGACTCGTGGACTTAGTGCGCGTGTGCGCGTTTTTTCTCTCATATATATAAATTGATCTCTCTCTCTCTCTTTTGAGAGTATATATATATATATATATATATATATATATATATATATATATATATATATATATAGATATCATTTAGTGTATACATTTCTGGTGCAGCAAAAGTTGGAATAAATTCTCACCCAAATATCCATTTGATTTTTTCCTACATGGATTTGAAAAAAGGTTTTATATTGTTCCAATAAGAAAAGCAATCGTTCTTATAATTCAAGAACTACACCGGAAATTTCTTTGCCCATTATCAAAGTTTATTCACTTTTTCTACTTCATTTGATGACAATTTGGTTGAATCTTGGCGCAGTTTTCCTTTTGCTTTAGAAAGCGTTTAAGAATGCAATATATAAATAAATAAATTTATATTTGCTATAGAAAAGAACATATTCAGGAACTTCTTACACTATCTATCTATCTATCTATCTATCTATCTATCTATCTATCTATCTATCTATCTATCTATCTATCCAGGCGTATGTTTTTGAATGGGTGCGTAGGATTAAACAGTGAAAGTCTGTGAAAGATTTCATATATTCTTGATAATAAAATAAAGGCGACATTTTCACCTCTCATAGAGTTTCATATTTATTTATACAATATCAGAAAAATTATCTGAAAATGAATAAAAATTCCTTAACACAGAACATTCGTTGGTCTTTAACCACACTTGTTATATATATATATATATATATATATATAATTATTCATTTAAAGATATGATTCCATCGTTACATAAGAGTTCTCATGTTTCAAAAGAAGAGCCGAAAACTTAAATAATTATAATATTTAAATAAATAATTATATTTAGGCTGTACTTTTGTATCGAGCACTGTTTTTAAAAAATAATAACTAAAATACTAAAGAACTTTGAATTATTTACCTAACGAGATCTTTGCTATTTTCTATATATTTTCACACACACACACACATACATACATATACATACATGACGTTAAAACTTTTAATTATTTTCAACGATTATGATTTTCTATACTAAATATATGCTGTGTCAGTCCAAAATCGTTTAAATATCATAGAAGAAACCAATTGTTAATAAAATTAATTGTGTCCGTATTTGAAAATAAGAATGCATCTACATTCAGAAACTTCTATAGTATCTACGCTTGCTAATATATTAGTTGAACGCTGTATCGTCGAACAAGCATTATTCTAATTTCGGATAATCTGAAAAATAATCATGATCTGGTCAGTAATTGAACTAATAAACTAAAAAAGAAATCTATTACAGTTGAAACAAGCAATTTATTATTTCATTGTTCACACAACTTTGCTTGGTTGGCTCAAGTTAAAAAACAGGGTTGAAATACACGCTTGCATATATATATATATATATATATATATATATATATATATATATATATATATTTATTTATATATTTATTTATTTATTTATTTTTTTTGGTTACACGTTATTTTTTATAGATAAAATATCAAGTAAATGCTGTTTTTAATAAACAGTATTAACAACTTTTAAAGGCCTGGCTGTCCGAGAAATTTTATGGAAATCTGACAGAAATTGAACCTGTATCCTATAGGGAATCGTCACACAGCGTCTGGTTAGTAAGGTCGAATTACTAACCAGACGCTTCCCCTGAAGTTAAATGGTGTAACACTTCAGGCTATATAAGGGTTCCGTTTAGTTACAGGTTAGATTTCTGTCGGAGGGCACATATTCTATTAAATTTCTTCAACATTCCGGCTGGTAAATGTTGTTAATAATGTTTATTATAAACAGATCATTTACTTAAATATTTGTATCTATAAAATAACATATAAACCATATATTTAAATAACTCTCGGACTTAGCCCATTTCATAATATATATATATATATATATATATATATATATATATATATACCTATTCTTAGTGTTCATTTTTCTGTTTTAATTTTGAATCTCCCGTGGAAGTTTGAAAGAGCGGGAGCGAAACCGGTTGCTTCCCCCCCCTTGTTGTGTTTTTTTTTATTATTTAATATTGTTTTAATATGTCTTGTAATATTAAATTTTATACTTTTATTTCGATCATTAAATTTTGTACCTACAAAAACATCTTTAAAAAAATATATATATATATATATATATATATATATATATATATATATAAGATTGTATGAGCGTGAGACTCGGGTTACGACGAGGGCCATGATTTCATACCGTTTTGTTTGTTCACTGTAGCTTATGTGTTCGTAGCAATTATACAAATACAGGCCGCACATCTCACTCCGGTAACCTACATTCCAGTGTTTTTACATACATATATATATATAGTAAAATAAAATGCTAAGGTGTACCATATTGATGGGTCAAAATGCTTATTGTCAGCGAGAGAGCGTATGTAGATATGAAACTAGGTATTGAACCCCTAGAGGCGATAGTCTGTTCCACGCTAACTGTGAACCCTGGATGTAGCAATCGTCAAGCCTGGATATAGACTTCAATCTCCACTTTAATATATATATATATATATATATATATATATATATATATATATATATATATATATTAATATATATATATATATATATATATATATAATATATATATATATGTGTGTGTGTGTGTATGTGAATAAAGAGAAAAGATATATTGTTTTTTACACAGACACACACACACATATATATATATATATATATATATATATATACCACACACACACACACACACACACACACACATATATATATATATATATATATATATATATATATATATATATATATATACGTTAAACTATCGAATGTTATTCCAGCCATTTATTTTCTCCTCAAGTTTCTCCGTTTATTGCAGCTTCATCTCCCTCATCTTGATCCAACAACCAAAAAATTTACTAAAATTCTTCCAATTATCCCTTCTCTCCCATATATATATATATATATATATATATATATATATATATATATATATATATATATATATATATATATATAGTTTTAATGTATGCTATATTTATCGGCAAACGTGCATGATGTCAGGGATAGTGCGCATTTAACTGAGTGGCGACAGTCTGTTTACTGTTCAGTCTTCCGTCCATCTCTATCTGTATCTATCTTTCCATATATTTATGTCTATACATACACACACACACAGACACACA